>JABXJD010001179.1:0-106263 GCA_013375575.1 Percina caprodes
AAACTGCAAGTATATTTTGAACTCCTACTGAATTGTTGAACACTGTTAGATTGTTTATTTCTCTTCTAAATAAAGATGTTGCTTCCAAAAAAATGTTTCCGCTTATACAGTTTCCTTGTCAGCTCTGAGTCCAGCAAAGAAGTAGCAGCACCTTATGCGAAGGAAAAAGCTTACAGCACCGGGACCCCAGGCGGTCTACCATCCAAGTATTACCCGCCCACCCTGCTTGGCTTCGAGATCAGACGAAGGGCACGCTCAGGTGGTATGGGCCAGTAAGGCGTACACCGTGAAAACAAGCTATTTCTAGATGAAAACCTGAAGGCCTCAAACCTGTTGATAAACAGCTTGGGGTTGAGGAATACTGAACTACATGTAATCACACTATTAGTTCACGTATACATTTTGCAGTAGCTTGCTAGTAGTTCAACTACATTCACCTTGGAATCAAGGAGTTGACTTGCTTTTTGCTCTTTTTGCACTATAATTAACGCTTCTGAATTTTTAAGAGTTCTTTGATTTGTTTTGTTGCAAATCAATTCATTTATTTAGCCTGTTGCTACACTTATAAATACTTTCATGTAATTCCATGTTTCTGTTTTTCATTACTGCAATTAATCCTCAATTTTCTTACCTCTGTCTTTACTGAGGCTTGGGTGACTTGTCGTCTTCAGTAATTTGGAATCATCCAGATATTATTTATTTATGATAGTCAAACTGCAAGTATTTTGAACTCCTACTTGAATTGTTGAACACTGTTAGATTGTTTATTTCTCTTCTAAATAAAGATGTTGCTTCCAAAAAATGTTGTGTCCGCTTATACAGTTTCCTTGTCAGCTCTGAGTCCAGCAAAGAAGTAGCAGCACCTTATGCGAAGGAAAAAGCTTACAGCACCGGGATTCCAGGCGGTCTACCATCCAAGTACTTACCGGCCCGACCTGCTTGGCTTCCGAGATCAGACGAGAGCGGGCACGTTCAGGGTGGTATGGCTGCAAGTGCACACCGTGAAAACAAGCTTTTCTAGACGTGAAAACCTGAAGGTTCTCAAACCTGTTGAATAAACAGCTTGGGGTTGAGGAATACTGAACTACATGTAATCACACTATTAGTTCACGTACATTTTGCAGTAGCTTGCTAGTAGTTCAACTACATTCACCTTGGAATCAAGGAGTTGACTTGCTTTTGCTTTTTTTTTGCACTATAATTAACGCTTCTGAATTTTTAAGAGTTCTTTGATTTGTTTTGTTGCAAATCAATTCATTTATTTAGCCTGTTGTTACACTTATAAATACTTTCATGTAATTCCATGTTTCTGTTTTTCATTACTGCAATTAATCCTCAATTTTCTTACCTCTGTCTTTACTGAGGCTTGGGTGACTTGTCGCCTTCAGTAATTTGGAATCATCCAGAACATATTATATACGGTCAAACTGCAAGTATTTTGAACTCCTACTTGAATTGTTGAACACTGTTAGATTGTTTATTTCTCTTCTAAATAAAGATGTTGCTTCCAAAAATGTTGTGTCCGCTATACAGTTTCCTTGTCAGCTCTGAGTCCAGCAAAGAAGTAGCAGCACCTATGCGAAGGAAAAGCTTACAGCACCGGGATTCCCAGGCGGTCTACCATCCAAGTACTTACCCGCCCGACCCTGCTTGGCTTCCGAGATCAGACGAGAGCGGGCACGTTCAGGTGGTATGGGCGTAAGCAAGTGCACACCGTGAAAACAAGCTTTTCTAGACGTGAAAACCTGAAGGTTCTCAAACCTGTTGAATAAACAGCTTGGGGTTGAGGAATACTGAACTACATGTAATCACACTATTAGTTCACGTATACATTTTGCAGTAGCTTGCTAGTAGTTCAACTACATTCACCTTGGAATCAAGGAGTTGACTTGCTTTTGCTCTTTTTGCACTATAATTAACGCTTCTGAATTTTTAAGAGTTCTTTGATTTGTTTTGTTGCAAATCAATTCATTTATTTAGCCTGTTGTTACACTTATAAATACTTTCATGTAATTCCATGTTTCTGTTTTTCATTACTGCAATTAATCCTCAATTTTCTTACCTCTGTCTTTACTGAGGCTTGGGTGACTTGTCGCCTTCAGTAATTTGGAATCATCCAGAACATATTATATACGGTCAAACTGCAAGTATTTTGAACTCCTACTTGAATTGTTGAACACTGTTAGATTGTTTATTTCTCTTCTAAATAAAGATGTTGCTTCAAAAAAATGTTGTGTCCGCTATACAGTTTCCTTGTCAGCTCTGAGTCCAGCAAAGAAGTAGCACCTTATGCGAAGGAAAAAGCTTACAGCACCGGGATTCCCAGGCGGTCTACCATCCACTTAGCCGGCCCTACCCTGCTTGGCTTCCGAGATCAGACGAGAGCGGGCACGTTCAGGTGGTATGGTAAGCAAGTGCACACCGTGAAAACAAGCTATTTCTAGACGTGAAAACCTGAAGGTTCTCAAACCTGTTGAATAAACAGCTTGGGGTTGAGGAATACTGAACTACATGTAATCACACTATTAGTTCACGTATACATTTTGCAGTAGCTTGCTAGTAGTTCAACTACATTCACCTTGGAATCAAGGAGTTGACTTGCTTTTTGCTCTTTTTGCACTATAATTAACGCTTCTGAATTTTTAAGAGTTCTTTGATTTGTTTTGTTCCAAATCAATTCATTTATTTAGCCTGTTGCTACACTTATAAATACTTTCATGTAATTCCATGTTTCTGTTTTTCATTACTGCAATTAATCCTCAATTTTCTTACCTCTGTCTTTACTGAGGCTTGGGTGACTTGTCGTCTTCAGTAATTTGAATCATCCAGAACATATTATTTATTTATGATACGGTCAAACTGCAAGTATTTTGAACTCCTACTTGAATTGTTGAACACTGTTAGATTGTTTATTTCTCTTCTAAATAAAGATGTTGCTTCCAAAAAAATGTTGTGTCCGCTATACAGTTTTCTTGTCAGCTCTGAGTCCAGCAAAGAAGTAGCACCTTATGCGAAGGAAAAGCTTACAGCACCGGGATTCCCAGGCGGTCTACCATCCAAGTACTTACCCGGCCCTACCCTGCTTGGCTTCCGAGATCAGACGAGCGGGCACGCTCAGGGTGGTATGGCCGAAGCAAGTGCACACCGTGAAAACAAGCTTTTCTAGACGTGAAAACCTGAAGGTTCTCAAACCTGTTGAATAAACAGCTTGGGGTTGAGGAATACTGAACTACATGTAATCACACTATTAGTTCACGTATACATTTTGCAGTAGCTTGCTAGTAGTTCAACTACATTCACCTTGGAATCAAGGAGTTGACTTGCTTTTTGCTCTTTTTGCACTATAATTAACGCTTCTGAATTTTTAAGAGTTCTTTGATTTGTTTTGTTGCAAATCAATTCATTTATTTAGCCTGTTGTTACACTTATAAATACTTTCATGTAATTCCATGTTTCTGTTTTTCATTACTGCAATTAATCCTCAATTTTCTTACCTCTGTCTTTACTGAGGCTTGGGTGACTTGTCGCCTTCAGTAATTTGGAATCATCCAGAACATATTATTTATTTTGATACGGTCAAACTGCAAGTATTTTGAACTCCTACTTGAATTGTTGAACACTGTTAGATTGTTTATTTTCTTCTAAATAAAGATGTTGCTTCCAAAAAAATGTTGTGTCCGCTATACAGTTTCCTTGTCAGCTCTGAGTCCAGCAAAGAAGTAGCAGCACCTTATGCGAAGGAAAAAGCTTACAGCACCGGGATTCCCAGGCGGTCTACCATCCAAGTACTTACCCGGCCCGACCCTGCTTGGCTTCCAGATCAGACGAAGCGGGCACGTTCAGGTGGTATGGCCGTAAGCAAGTGCACACCGTGAAAACAAGCTATTTCTAGACGTGAAAACCTGAAGGTTCTCAAACCTGTTGAATAAACAGCTTGGGGTTGAGGAATACTGAACTACATGTAATCACACTATTAGTTCACGATACATTTTGCAGTAGCTTGCTAGTAGTTCAACTACATTCACCTTGGAATCAAGGAGTTGACTTGCTTTTGCTCTTTTTGCACTATAATTAACGCTTCTGAATTTTTAAGAGTTCTTTGATTTGTTTTGTTCCAAATCAATTCATTTATTTAGCCTGTTGCTACACTTATAAATACTTTCATGTAATTCCATGTTTCTGTTTTTCATTACTGCAATTAATCCTCAATTTTCTTACCTCTGTCTTTACTGAGGCTTGGGTGACTTGTCGTCTTCAGTAATTTGGAATCATCCAGAAATATATTTATATATACGGTCAAACTGCAAGTATTTTGAACTCCTACTTGAATTGTTGAACACTGTTAGATTGTTTATTTCTCTTCTAAATAAAGATGTTGCTTCCAAAAATGTTGTGTCCGCTATACAGTTTCCTTGTCAGCTCTGAGTCCAGCAAAGAAGTAGCAGCACCTTATGCGAAGGAAAAAGCTTACAGCACCGGGATTCCCAGGCGGTCTACCATCCAAGTACTTACCCGGCCCGACCCTGCTTGGCTTCCGAGATCAGACGAGCGGCACGTTCAGGGTGGTATGGCCGTAAGCGCACACCGTGAAAACAAGCTTTTCTAGACGTGAAAACCTGAAGGTTCTCAAACCTGTTGAATAAACAGCTTGGGGTTGAGGAATACTGAACTACATGTAATCACACTATTAGTTCACGTATACATTTTGCAGTAGCTTGCTAGTAGTTCAACTACATTCACCTTGGAATCAAGGAGTTGACTTGCTTTTTGCTCTTTTTGCACTATAATTAACGCTTCTGAATTTTTAAGAGTTCTTTGATTTGTTTTGTTGCAAATCAATTCATTTATTTAGCCTGTTGTTACACTTATAAATACTTTCATGTAATTCCATGTTTCTGTTTTTCATTACTGCAATTAATCCTCAATTTTCTTACCTCTGTCTTTACTGAGGCTTGGGTGACTTGTCGTCTTCAGTAATTTGAATCATCCAGAACATATTATTTATTTATATACGGTCAAACTGCAAGTATTTTGAACTCCTACTTGAATTGTTGAACACTGTTAGATTGTTTATTTCTCTTCTAAATAAAGATGTTGCTTCCAAAAAAATGTTGTGTCCGCTATACAGTTTCCTTGTCAGCTCTGAGTCCAGCAAAGAAGTAGCAGCACCTTATGCGAAGGAAAAGCTTACAGCACCGGGATTCCCAGGCGGTCTACCATCCAAGTACTTACCGGCCCGACCCTGCTTGGCTTCCGAGATCAGACGAGAGCAGGCACGTTCAGGGTGGTATGGCCGTAAGCAAGTGCACACCGTAAAAACAAGCTTTTTCTAGACGTGAAAACCTGAAGGTTCTCAAACCTGTTGAATAAACAGCTTGGGGGAGGAGGAATACTGAACTACATGTAATCACACTATTAGTTCACGTATACATTTTGCAGTAGCTTGCTAGTAGTTCAACTACATTCACCTTGGAATCAAGGAGTTGACTTGCTTTTGCTCTTTTTTGCACTATAATTAACGCTTCTGAATTTTTAAGAGTTCTTTGATTTGTTTTGTTGCAAATCAATTCATTTATTTAGCCTGTTGTTACACTTATAAATACTTTCATGTAATTCCATGTTTCTGTTTTTCATTACTGCAATTAATCCTCAATTTTCTTACCTCTGTCTTTACTGAGGCTTGGGTGACTTGTCGTCTTCAGTAATTTGGAATCATCCAGAACATATTATTTATTTATGATACGGTCAAACTGCAAGTATTTTGAACTCCTACTTGAATTGTTGAACACTGTTAGATTGTTTATTTCTCTTCTAAATAAAGACTTCCAAAAAAATGTTGTGTCCGCTATACAGTTTCCTTGTCAGCTCTGAGTCCAGCAAAGAAGTAGCAGCACCTTATGCGAAGGAAAAGCTTACAGCACCGGGATTCCCAGGCGGTCTACCATCCAAGTACTTACCCGGCCCGACCCTGCTTGGCTTCCGAGATCAGACGAGAGCGGGCACGTTCAGGGTGGTATGGCCGTAAGCAAGTGCACACCGTGAAAACAAGCTATTTCTAGACGTGAAAACCTGAAGGTTCTCAAACCTGTTGAATAAACAGCTTGGGGTTGAGGAATACTGAACTACATGTAATCACACTATTAGTTCACGTATACATTTTGCAGTAGCTTGCTAGTAGTTCAACTACATTCACCTTGGAATCAAGGAGTTGACTTGCTTTTGCTCTTTTTGCACTATAATTAACGCTTCTGAATTTTTAAGAGTTCTTTGATTTGTTTTGTTGCAAATCAATTCATTTATTTAGCCTGTTGTTACACTTATAAATACTTTCATGTAATTCCATGTTTCTGTTTTTCATTACTGCAATTAATCCTCAATTTTCTTACCTCTGTCTTTACTGAGGCTTGGGTGACTTGTCGCCTTCAGTAATTTGGAATCATCCAGAACATATTATATACGGTCAAACTGCAAGTATTTTGAACTCCTACTTGAATTGTTGAACACTGTTAGATTGTTTATTTCTCTTCTAAATAAAGATGTTGCTTCAAAAAAATGTTGTTTCGCTATACAGTTTCCTTGTCAGCTCTGAGTCCAGCAAAGAAGTAGCAGCACCTTATGCGAAGGAAAAGCTTACAGCACCGGGATTCCCAGGCGGTCTACCATCCAAGTACTTACCCGCCCGACCCTGCTTGGCTTCCGAGATCAGACGAGCGGGCACGCAGGGTGGTATGGCCGCAAGTGCACACCGTGAAAACAAGCTTTTTCTAGACGTGAAAACCTGAAGGTTCTCAAACCTGTTGAATAAACAGCTTGGGGTTGAGGAATACTGAACTACATGTAATCACACTATTAGTTCACGTATACATTTTGCAGTAGCTTGCTAGTAGTTCAACTACATTCACCTTGGAATCAAGGAGTTGACTTGCTTTTTGCTCTTTTTGCACTATAATTAACGCTTCTGAATTTTTAAGAGTTCTTTGATTTGTTTTGTTCCAAATCAATTCATTTATTTAGCCTGTTGCTACACTTATAAATACTTTCATGTAATTCCATGTTTCTGTTTTCATTACTGCAATTAATCCTCAATTTTCTTACCTCTGTCTTTACTGAGGCTTGGGTGACTTGTCGTCTTCAGTAATTTGGAATCATCCAGAACATATTATTTATTTATGATACGGTCAAACTGCAAGTATTTTGAACTCCTACTTGAATTGTTGAACACTGTTAGATTGTTTATTTCTCTTCTAAATAAAGATGTTGCTTCCAAAAAAATGTTGTGTCCGCTATACAGTTTCCTTGTCAGCTCTGAGTCCAGCAAAGAAGTAGCAGCACCTTATGCGAAGGAAAGCTTACAGCACCGGGATTCCCAGGCGGTCTACCATCCAAGTACTTACGGCCCTACCCTGCTTGGCTTCCGAGATCAGACGAGAGCGGGCACGCTCAGGGTGGTATGGCCGTAAGCAAGTGCACACCGTGAAAACAAGCTATTTCTAGACGTGAAAACCTGAAGGTTCTCAAACCTGTTGAATAAACAGCTGGGGTTGAGGAATACTGAACTACATGTAATCACACTATTAGTTCACGTATACATTTTGCAGTAGCTTGCTAGTAGTTCAACTACATTCACCTTGGAATCAAGGAGTTGACTTGCTTTTGCTCTTTTTGCACTATAATTAACGCTTCTGAATTTTTAAGAGTTCTTTGATTTGTTTTGTTCCAAATCAATTCATTTATTTAGCCTGTTGCTACACTTATAAATACTTTCATGTAATTCCATGTTTCTGTTTTTCATTACTGCAATTAATCCTCAATTTTCTTACCTCTGTCTTTACTGAGGCTTGGATGACTTGTCGTCTTCTGTAATTTGGAATCATCCAGAACATATTATTTATTTATGATACAGTCAAACTGCAAGTATTTTGAACTCCTACTTGAATTGTTGAACACTGTTAGATTGTTTATTTCTCTTCTAAATAAAGATGTTGCTTCCAAAAAAAATTTTGTTTCCGCTATACAGTTTCCTTGTCAGCTCTGAGTCCAGCAAAGAAGTAGCAGCACCTTATGCGAAGGAAAAGCTTACAGCACCGGGATTCCCAGGCGGTCTACCATCCAAGTACTTAGCCGGCCCGACCCTGCTTGGCTTCCGAGATCAGACGAGAGCGGGCACGTTCAGGGTGGTATGGCCGTAAGCAAGTGCACACCGTGAAAACAAGCTATTTCTAGACGTGAAAACCTGAAGGTTCTCAAACCTGTTGAATAAACAGCTTGGGGTTGAGGAATACTGAACTACATGTAATCACACTATTAGTTCACGTATACATTTTGCAGTAGCTTGCTAGTAGTTCAACTACATTCACCTTGGAATCAAGGAGTTGACTTGCTTTTTGCTCTTTTTTGCACTATAATTAACGCTTCTGAATTTTTAAGAGTTCTTTGATTTGTTTTGTTCCAAATCAATTCATTTATTTAGCCTGTTGCTACACTTATAAATACTTTCATGTAATTCCATGTTTCTGTTTTTCATTACTGCAATTAATCCTCAATTTTCTTACCTCTGTCTTTACTGAGGCTTGGGTGACTTGTCGTCTTCTGTAATTTGGAATCATCCAGAACATATTATTTATTTATGATACGGTCAAACTGCAAGTATTTTGAACTCCTACTTGAATTGTTGAACACTGTTAGATTGTTTATTTCTCTTCTAAATAAAGACGTGGCTTCCAAAAAAATGTTGTGTCCGCTATACAGTTTCCTTGTCAGCTCTGAGTCCAGCAAAGAAGTAGCAGCACCTTATGCGAAGGAAAAGCTTACAGCACCGGGATTCCCAGGCGGTCTACCATCCAAGTACTTAGCCGGCCCTACCCTGCTTGGCTTCCGAGATCAGACGAGGCGGGCACGTTCAGGGTGGTATGGCCGTAAGCAAGTGCACACCGTGAAAACAAGCTATTTCTAGACGTGAAAACCTGAAGGTTCTCAAACCTGTTGAATAAACAGCTTGGGGTTGAGGAATACTGAACTACATGTAATCACACTATTAGTTCACGTATACATTTTGCAGTAGCTTGCTAGTAGTTCAACTACATTCACCTTGGAATCAAGGAGTTGACTTGCTTTTGCTCTTTTTGCACTATAATTAACGCTTCTGAATTTTTAAGAGTTCTTTGATTTGTTTTGTTGCAAATCAATTCATTTATTTAGCCTGTTGTTACACTTATAAATACTTTCATGTAATTCCATGTTTCTGTTTTTCATTACTGCAATTAATCCTCAATTTTCTTACCTCTGTCTTTACTGAGGCTTGGGTGACTTGTCGTCTTCAGTAATTTGGAATCATCCAGAACATATTATTTATTTATGATACGGTCAAACTGCAAGTATTTTGAACTCCTACTTGAATTGTTGAACACTGTTAGATTGTTTATTTCTCTTCTAAATAAAGATGTTGCTTCCAAAAAAATGTTGTGTCCGCTATACAGTTTCCTTGTCAGCTCTGAGTCCAGCAAAGAAGTAGCAGCACCTTATGCGAAGGAAAAGCTTACAGCACCGGGATTCCCAGGCGGTCTACCATCCAAGTACTTACCCGGCCCTACCCTGCTTGGCTTCCGAGATCAGACGAGAGCGGGCACGCTCAGGGTGGTATGGCCGTAAGCAAGTGCACACCGTGAAAACAAGCTATTTCTAGACGTGAAAACCTGAAGGTTCTCAAACCTGTTGAATAAACAGCTTGGGGTTGAGGAATACTGAACTACATGTAATCACACTATTAGTTCACGTATACATTTTGCAGTAGCTTGCTAGTAGTTCAACTACATTCACCTTGGAATCAAGGAGTTGACTTGCTTTTTGCTCTTTTTGCACTATAATTAACGCTTCTGAATTTTTAAGAGTTCTTTGATTTGTTTTGTTCCAAATCAATTCATTTATTTAGCCTGTTGTTACACTTATAAATACTTTCATGTAATTCCATGTTTCTGTTTTTCATTACTGCAATTAATCCTCAATTTTCTTACCTCTGTCTTTACTGAGGCTTGGGTGACTTGTCGTCTTCAGTAATTTGAATCATCCAGAACATATTATTTATACGGTCAAACTGCAAGTATTTTGAACTCCTACTTGAATTGTTGAACACTGTTAGATTGTTTATTTCTCTTCTAAATAAAGACGTGGCTTCCAAAAAAATGTTGTGTCCGCTATACAGTTTCCTTGTCAGCTCTGAGTCCAGCAAAGAAGTAGCAGCACCTTATGCGAAGGAAAAGCTTACAGCACCGGGATTCCCAGGCGGTCTACCATCCAAGTACTTAGCCGGCCCTACCCTGCTTGGCTTCCGAGATCAGACGAGCGGGCACGTTCAGGGTGGTATGGCCGTAAGCGCACACCGTGAAAACAAGCTATTTCTAGACGTGAAAACCTGAAGGTTCTCAAACCTGTTGAATAAACAGCTTGGGGTTGAGGAATACTGAACTACATGTAATCACACTATTAGTTCACGTATACATTTTGCAGTAGCTTGCTAGTAGTTCAACTACATTCACCTTGGAATCAAGGAGTTGACTTGCTTTTGCTCTTTTTGCACTATAATTAACGCTTCTGAATTTTTAAGAGTTCTTTGATTTGTTTTGTTCCAAATCAATTCATTTATTTAGCCTGTTGCTACACTTATAAATACTTTCATGTAATTCCATGTTTCTGTTTTTCATTACTGCAATTAATCCTCAATTTTCTTACCTCTGTCTTTACTGAGGCTTGGGTGACTTGTCGTCTTCTGTAATTTGGAATCATCCAGAACATATTATTTATTTATGATACGGTCAAACTGCAAGTATTTTGAACTCCTACTTGAATTGTTGAACACTGTTAGATTGTTTATTTCTCTTCTAAATAAAGACGTGGCTTCCAAAAAAAAATGTTGTGTCCGCTATACAGTTTCCTTGTCAGCTCTGAGTCCAGCAAAGAAGTAGCAGCACCTTATGCGAAGGAAAAAGCTTACAGCACCGGGGATTCCCAGGCGGTCTACCATCCAAGTACTTAGCCGGCCCTACCCTGCTTGGCTTCCGAGATCAGACGAGAGCGGGCACGTTCAGGGTGGTATGGCCGTAAGCAAGTGCACACCGTGAAAACAAGCTATTTCTAGACGTGAAAACCTGAAGGTTCTCAAACCTGTTGAATAAACAGCTTGGGGTTGAGGAATACTGAACTACATGTAATCACACTATTAGTTCACGTATACATTTTGCAGTAGCTTGCTAGTAGTTCAACTACATTCACCTTGGAATCAAGGAGTTGACTTGCTTTTGCTCTTTTTGCACTATAATTAACGCTTCTGAATTTTTAAGAGTTCTTTGATTTGTTTTGTTCCAAATCAATTCATTTATTTAGCCTGTTGCTACACTTATAAATACTTTCATGTAATTCCATGTTTCTGTTTTTCATTACTGCAATTAATCCTCAATTTTCTTACCTCTGTCTTTACTGAGGCTTGGGTGACTTGTCGTCTTCTGTAATTTGGAATCATCCAGAACATATTATTTATTTATGATACGGTCAAACTGCAAGTATTTTGAACTCCTACTTGAATTGTTGAACACTGTTAGATTGTTTATTTCTCTTCTAAATAAAGATGTGCTTCCAAAAAAATGTTGTGTCCGCTATACAGTTTCCTTGTCAGCTCTGAGTCCAGCAAAGAAGTAGCAGCACCTTATGCGAAGGAAAAAGCTTACAGCACCGGGATTCCCAGGCGGTCTACCATCCAAGTACTTAGCCGGCCCTACCCTGCTTGGCTTCCGAGATCAGACGAGGCGGGCACGCTCAGGGTGGTATGGCCGTAGCAAGTGCACACCGTGAAAACAAGCTATTTCTAGACGTGAAAACCTGAAGGTTCTCAAACCTGTTGAATAAACAGCTTGGGGTTGAGGAATACTGAACTACATGTAATCACACTATTAGTTCACGTATACATTTTGCAGTAGCTTGCTAGTAGTTCAACTACATTCACCTTGGAATCAAGGAGTTGACTTGCTTTTTGCTCTTTTTGCACTATAATTAACGCTTCTGAATTTTTAAGAGTTCTTTGATTTGTTTTGTTCCAAATCAATTCATTTATTTAGCCTGTTGCTACACTTATAAATACTTTCATGTAATTCCATGTTTCTGTTTTTCATTACTGCAATTAATCCTCAATTTTCTTACCTCTGTCTTTACTGAGGCTTGGGTGACTTGTCGTCTTCTGTAATTTGGAATCATCCAGAACATATTATTTATTTATGATACGGTCAAACTGCAAGTATTTTGAACTCCTACTTGAATTGTTGAACACTGTTAGATTGTTTATTTCTCTTCTAAATAAAGACGTGGCTTCCAAAAAAAAATGTTGTGTCCGCTATACAGTTTCCTTGTCAGCTCTGAGTCCAGCAAAGAAGTAGCAGCACCTTATGCGAAGGAAAAGCTTACAGCACCGGGATTCCCAGGCGGTCTACCATCCAAGTACTTAGCCGGCCCTACCCTGCTTGGCTTCCGAGATCAGACGAGCGGGCACGTTCAGGGTGGTATGGCCGTAAGCAAGTGCACACCGTGAAAACAAGCTATTTCTAGACGTGAAAACCTGAAGGTTCTCAAACCTGTTGAATAAACAGCTTGGGTTGAGGAATACTGAACTACATGTAATCACACTATTAGTTCACGTATACATTTTGCAGTAGCTTGCTAGTAGTTCAACTACATTCACCTTGGAATCAAGGAGTTGACTTGCTTTTGCTCTTTTTGCACTATAATTAACGCTTCTGAATTTTTAAGAGTTCTTTGATTTGTTTTGTTCCAAATCAATTCATTTATTTAGCCTGTTGCTACACTTATAAATACTTTCATGTAATTCCATGTTTCTGTTTTTCATTACTGCAATTAATCCTCAATTTTCTTACCTCTGTCTTTACTGAGGCTTGGGTGACTTGTCGTCTTCTGTAATTTGGAATCATCCAGAACATGTTATTTATTTATGATACGGTCAAACTGCAAGTATTTTGAACTCCTACTTGAATTGTTGAACACTGTTAGATTGTTTATTTTCTTCTAAATAAAGACGTGGCTTCCAAAAAAATGTTGTGTCCGCTATACAGTTTCCTTGTCAGCTCTGAGTCCAGCAAAGAAGTAGCAGCACCTTATGCGAAGGAAAAAGCTTACAGCACCGGGATTCCCAGGCGGTCTACCATCCAAGTACTTAGCCGGCCCTACCCTGCTTGGCTTCCGAGATCAGACGAGCGGGCACGTTCAGGGTGGTATGGCCGTAAGCAAGTGCACACCGTGAAAACAAGCTATTTCTAGACGTGAAAACCTGAAGGTTCTCAAACCTGTTGAATAAACAGCTTGGGGTTGAGGAATACTGAACTACATGTAATCACACTATTAGTTCACGTATACATTTTGCAGTAGCTTGCTAGTAGTTCAACTACATTCACCTTGGAATCAAGGAGTTGACTTGCTTTTGCTCTTTTTGCACTATAATTAACGCTTCTGAATTTTTAAGAGTTCTTTGATTTGTTTTGTTCCAAATCAATTCATTTATTTAGCCTGTTGCTACACTTATAAATACTTTCATGTAATTCCATGTTTCTGTTTTTCATTACTGCAATTAATCCTCAATTTTCTTACCTCTGTCTTTACTGAGGCTTGGGTGACTTGTCGCTTCTGTAATTTGGAATCATCCAGAACATGTTATTTATTTATGATACGGTCAAACTGCAAGTATTTTGAACTCCTACTTGAATTGTTGAACACTGTTAGATTGTTTATTTCTCTTCTAAATAAAGACGTGGCTTCCAAAAAAATGTTGTGTCCGCTATACAGTTTCCTTGTCAGCTCTGAGTCCAGCAAAGAAGTAGCAGCACCTTATGGGAAGGAAAAGCTTACAGCACCGGGATTCCCAGGCGGTCTACCATCCAAGTACTTAGCCGGCCCTACCCTGCTTGGCTTCCGAGATCAGACGAGAGCTGGCACGCTCAGGTGGTATGGCCGTAAGCAAGTGCACACCGTGAAAACAAGCTATTTCTAGACGTGAAAACCTGAAGGTTCTCAAACCTGTTGAATAAACAGCTTGGGGTTGAGGAATACTGAACTACATGTAATCACACTATTAGTTCACGTATACATTTTGCAGTAGCTTGCTAGTAGTTCAACTACATTCACCTTGGAATCAAGGAGTTGACTTGCTTTTGCTTTTTTTGCACTATAATTAACGCTTCTGAATTTTTAAGAGTTCTTTGATTTGTTTTGTTCCAAATCAATTCATTTATTTAGCCTGTTGCTACACTTATAAATACTTTCATGTAATTCCATGTTTCTGCTTTTCATTACTGCAATTAATCCTCAATTTTCTTACCTCTGTCTTTACTGAGGCTTGGGTGACTTGTCGTCTTCAGTAATTTGGAATCATCCAGAACATATTATTTATTTATGATACGGTCAAACTGCAAGTATTTTGAACTCCTACTTGAATTGTTGAACACTGTTAGATTGTTTATTTCTCTTCTAAATAAAGATGTTGCTTCCAAAAAAAATGTTGTTTCCGCTATACAGTTTCCTTGTCAGCTCTGAGTCCAGCAAAGAAGTAGCAGCACCTTATGCGAAGGAAAAAGCTTACAGCACCGGGATTCCCAGGCGGTCTACCATCCAAGTACTTAGCCGGCCCTACCCTGCTTGGCTTCCGAGATCAGACGAGAGCGGGCACGTTCAGGGTGGTATGGCCGTAAGCAAGTGCACACCGTGAAAACAAGCTATTTCTAGACGTGAAAACCTGAAGGTTCTCAAACCTGTTGAATAAACAGCTTGGGGTTGAGGAATACTGAACTACATGTAATCACACTATTAGTTCACGTATACATTTTGCAGTAGCTTGCTAGTAGTTCAACTACATTCACCTTGGAATCAAGGAGTTGACTTGCTTTTGCTCTTTTTGCACTATAATTAACGCTTCTGAATTTTTAAGAGTTCTTTGATTTATTTTGTTCCAAATCAATTCATTTATTTAGCCTGTTGCTACACTTATAAATACTTTCATGTAATTCCATGTTTCTGTTTTTCATTACTGCAATTAATCCTCAATTTTCTTACCTCTGTCTTTACTGAGGCTTGGGTGACTTGTCGTCTTCTGTAATTTGGAATCATCCAGAACATGTTATTTATTTATGATACGGTCAAACTGCAAGTATTTTGAACTCCTACTTGAATTGTTGAACACTGTTAGATTGTTTATTTCTCTTCTAAATAAAGACGTGGCTTCCAAAAAAAAATGTTGTGTCCGCTATACAGTTTCCTTGTCAGCTCTGAGTCCAGCAAAGAAGTAGCAGCACCTTATGCGAAGGAAAAGCTTACAGCACCGGGATTCCCAGGCGGTCTACCATCCAAGTACTTAGCCGGCCCTACCCTGCTTGGCTTCCGAGATCAGACGAGAGCAGGCACGTTCAGGGTGGTATGGCCGTAAGCAAGTGCACACCGTGAAAACAAGCTATTTCTAGACGTGAAAACCTGAAGGTTCTCAAACCTGTTGAATAAACAGCTTGGGGTTGAGGAATACTGAACTACATGTAATCACACTATTAGTTCACGTATACATTTTGCAGTAGCTTGCTAGTAGTTCAACTACATTCACCTTGGAATCAAGGAGTTGACTTGCTTTTGCTCTTTTTGCACTATAATTAACGCTTCTGAATTTTTAAGAGTTCTTTGATTTGTTTTGTTCCAAATCAATTCATTTATTTAGCCTGTTGCTACACTTATAAATACTTTCATGTAATTCCATGTTTCTGTTTTTCATTACTGCAATTAATCCTCAATTTTCTTACCTCTGTCTTTACTGAGGCTTGGGTGACTTGTCGTCTTCTGTAATTTGGAATCATCCAGAACATGTTATTTATTTATGATACGGTCAAACTGCAAGTATTTTGAACTCCTACTTGAATTGTTGAACACTGTTAGATTGTTTATTTCTCTTCTAAATAAAGACGTGGCTTCCAAAAAAAAATGTTGTGTCCGCTATACAGTTTCCTTGTCAGCTCTGAGTCCAGCAAAGAAGTAGCAGCACCTTATGCGAAGGAAAAAGCTTACAGCACCGGGATTCCCAGGCGGTCTACCATCCAAGTACTTAGCGGCCCTACCCTGCTTGGCTTCCGAGATCAGACGAGAGCGGGCACGTTCAGGGTGGTATGGCCGTAAGCAAGTGCACACCGTGAAAACAAGCTATTTCTAGACGTGAAAACCTGAAGGTTCTCAAACCTGTTGAATAAACAGCTTGGGGTTGAGGAATACTGAACTACATGTAATCACACTATTAGTTCACGTATACATTTTGCAGTAGCTTGCTAGTAGTTCAACTACATTCACCTTGGAATCAAGGAGTTGACTTGCTTTTGCTCTTTTTGCACTATAATTAACGCTTCTGAATTTTTAAGAGTTCTTTGATTTGTTTTGTTCCAAATCAATTCATTTATTTAGCCTGTTGCTACACTTATAAATACTTTCATGTAATTCCATGTTTCTGTTTTTCATTACTGCAATTAATCCTCAATTTTCTTACCTCTGTCTTTACTGAGGCTTGGGTGACTTGTCGTCTTCTGTAATTTGGAATCATCCAGAACATGTTATTTATTTATGATACGGTCAAACTGCAAGTATTTTGAACTCCTACTTGAATTGTTGAACACTGTTAGATTGTTTATTTCTCTTCTAAATAAAGACGTGGCTTCCAAAAAAAAAATGTTGTGTCCGCTATACAGTTTCCTTGTCAGCTCTGAGTCCAGCAAAGAAGTAGCAGCACCTTATGGGAAGGAAAAAGCTTACAGCACCGGGGATTCCCAGGCGGTCTACCATCCAAGTACTTAGCCGGCCCTACCCTGCTTGGCTTCCGAGATCAGACGAGAGCGGGCACGTTCAGGGTGGTATGGCCGTAAGCAAGTGCACACCGTGAAAACAAGCTATTTCTAGACGTGAAAACCTGAAGGTTCTCAAACCTGTTGAATAAACAGCTTGGGGTTGAGGAATACTGAACTACATGTAATCACTCATTACCTTAGACCTTTTAATTGGGTTTCCCAACCCATTCACATTTAAGGACATCAATAGAATGCATCTAAGTTAGACTGAAAGTATCTTACACCATTATGTTCCCACAGGTCAAACGTTATAACCAAAAATAAAGATAACTGGAGCACAGAAACCGGAAGATATTAGAACAAGCATTGTAACAAACACAGAACAAGACTTCCAAAGTCTGAAGAACATTCTTCAGTTTTGAGTGAAGGGGGATGATACCTTTACAGAAAAAGGGCCCCCTTCCAGTTGGTCCGCTACAGGCTGTCTCTGAACTTAAGTGCGAGCCCATCAGCAGAGCTGAACTCTCATCGCCCCGCGAGTCAGCACGTGAATACCATATATTACGGGACAATTATTTACCGTCTGTTTATGGACGTTAAGCTGGGCCTACTGCTCGTCCGGGCGCCTGCTTTGAAATTCCTGAAGGCGCACTCTAGCTCGCCTGGCACTATTATCAAGGTCTGCACCTGTGCGTGATCCCACTCTTTGCCAGGGCGAAGACCGTTGGAGACGCTCCATCAGATGTTTCCTACCGTTCGGCTTCTCTGGCACCTCCACACTGTATCCCCGCTGTCGCAGCTCCTGCGCGGCCTCCCATGCACTGTTGTATACCTGCACGCCGCTTTCCCAGTGGATACGCATCCTGTTAAAGGGCGTCTGGAATCGAATGCCTTTATCTTTCAATGTCTTTTGATGCCGGCGTATGCCTTACGCTGTTGGAGAACGGTGGCTGTGTAGTCGTGGTCAAAAACAGTGGTTTCTCGTGGAGTCTCGTGGAGGAAATAAAGACAGTGGAGTTCGGTTCTTAACAGCTTTTCAACAAACGCTATCACTGCTCCATCTACCGCACTCTCCGGTACGCCATGGATCCGCAGATTATTTCGCCTTGCTCTCGATTCCATGTCATTTAATTTGTCCTCCAGCTGCTGTTGGTCCTTCATCATTTGTTGGAGAGTGGTGTTAGCCTCAGCGCTCCATGCTTCTGTGTCATCGATCCGGTTCTCCATCTCGCTAATTTTCTCGTTTTGCTCCTGCATAGCTTGCGTGTATGTCGCTAGCTGTTGGTTAACGTCTTGCTTGAACTCATGGAATTTTTCTCTCATGTTGTGTTTAATGTCATCTTTAAGCATTTTTAAAATTTGTTTTAGTTCCGATTTAAAATCGCTTATCTGGTTACTTATAGCATCGACGTTTGTGCACTCCGTCATTGTCGATACGCCTCCATGTTGACCTTCTTCTTGCATATCGCCCTTAGCGTGTTCTGCCTGGTGTAAATCTTTACCTGCTGGTTTATCTTGCGTCCCTTTAACTTTGCCTTTGTACGCCCCCTTCATAATCTCAACAGATTTGGCTTCTTTTTCTTAGAATTGAGTTTATGGGGGACGTAAATACGCTGACTATCAGGAGCTAAGCGCTCAGCCTGCCATTTCGTTCTGTAGCAAAACCGGAAGTCCTCCAAATTTCAGAATTTTTATGGGAGTAAAACACACTTGCAAATAAGATTTTAGAAAGTTTATCTGAGACATTAGTGAGGTCATTAACATATAATAAAAATAACAAGGGACCCAAGATGGAACCCTGTGGTAAGCCACACTGAAGGGGAAGGGAAGGGGATTCTGTCCCATTAAAATTGACAGTTTGATACCGGTCTGAAAGATAACTGGTGAACCAGAGCAGGGACTTGTTTCGTTTACCATAATGTGAAAGTTTATTTAATAGAATCAGATGATCAACGGTATCAAATGCCTTTGAAGGATCCAGAAAAACACCCACAGTATTTTCTTTTCTATATTTTGCTTTATATATTTCAGTCAAAAAATGGACAAGTGCCATGTAAGTAGAATGTTGTTTCCTAAAACCATACTGATGTGCATATAAAATATTATTTTTGTCCAGATGTTGAATTATTATTTTGTAAACAAGTTTTTCAAGAACCTTGGACAGGGCTGGTAAAACAGAAATTGGTCTATAATTGTTAGAAATTGCAGAGTCATCTTCTTTATAAACTGGTATAATTTTAGCAATTTTTAACTCTGCAGGCACAACTCCGTGGACTAGGGAAAGATTAAAACAAAAAATAATGGTTTAATAATAACAGGGTTAATCGCTTTTAGTATTTTACTGTCAATCATATCATGTCCTGGTGAATAGTCTTTTAAATTGACAATTATATCTCTAATCTCATCCTCGTCAACAGATGTGAAGTTAAATTCCTCAGACATTGGAAGATTCATGTATTCTAGTGGTCCAAAATGACCAAATGGAATTTTAGAAGCTAATATTGGACCTACATCGGGAAAAAAAAGTATTAAATCTTTTGGCAATTTGCTGCGGATTTGAAACAACAGAATCGTCAATCTTAAATTAATTTGGTAACTGTTTTTTACAATGTTTTAATTAAGAATGCAATTGATGGTTCTCCACAAAGAAGATGGATTGTTTTTATGTTCAACTAATTTCACATGATAATAGTGGATTTTTGCTCCTCTTATGACATGATTTAGTCTGTTTCTATATTTTTAAATTGCAACAGATTAAATGGAGTAGGACAAAGAAGGTATTTTTATATAATCTATTTTTGTTTTTCAATGACTTTATGATAGCTGGAGTTATCCACGGTTTGGAAAATTTGTGTTTCAAAGGCACTGCTTGGAGAGGGAAACATGAGTTGTAAACCTGCGTAACCTTTTTATATGTCACTCATGACATCATCATGAACTCACAGCTGATTGGCCATTAGTTCTTTTGATGTGTTATAGAATGCTGTGATGTCATATACTGTAGACAATTCCAGTCTATAAGGCCTTTCTCATTATAATTTTATTTTTATTTTGTGGGATGAAAAAAACTATATTGTAAAAATATACATTAATGAGAGTATACACAATATAAATGTGTACATTCAATTTCAACAATAATAAATAAAGAATAAATAACTAATTTGATGTTACAGAAGCTCATCAAACACAATGTTATAATAGTTTATACATTTGATGCTTTGAGATTTCAGAAGTGACTTAACTTCCACTAAAAAAGAAGGAATAACGGTTGAATGGAAATATATAGAAATAGAATTTTTGTTTATGAAGAAAAATGTCCCCAGTAAATTTTTGTTACATGCTTTTAAATGGAATTCCATTGCTAGGCAACAGCCTGGCCCCTTGCTAACTTCCTGTCAGTTGATTTCATTTACATAAACTGTAACAGGAAATCAACTTGGAAAAAACTCCCACAGCACTGTAACTTTTGGGAAAATGGGAAATTAAAGCTTTCCCAGAAAAAGAAAAAATGAAACAGAAGAATTGTCCTGCAAGTTTGATTCTATTGTAGTGAAAAATAAAAACTGATGCACAGATGATAGAAAATCTATCTAAAACATGATGTGCTATGGTTTACAAAACAGAACGGGTTTCCGGGGAGAACCCCTTGGATTTCAGCCACCACTGCAGGGCCTTCATGTGCAGAATCATCACGCTGGAAGCAGCCGCCATGAGGCCCAACACCCTTTGGAAGTGTTTCACCGTGACGGCGCGGCCCAGCCTCACACTCTTCACCATGGCCGGAACGGACTCGACACGAGCCGAGACAAACTTGCCAGCATCGTCAACGAGTCCCACACCCCCTAAGAACACAGTCCTTTGGGTGGGTGCCAGCACACTCATTCCCTTGTTGAGCCTCAGCCCCAAACGAAGATGAGGAGCGAGGACCACGTCTCGATGCCGAACCGCCAACTCCCGAGACTAAGCCAGGAGAAGCCAGTTGTCGATGCAATGTGGACCCGGATGCCCTGGAGCCGCAGAGGGCCAGCGCCGCATCCATACACTTGGTGAAAGTGTGAGGAGAGTGCCAGGCCAAAGGGAAGAACCCGATATTGGTACGCCACGCCCCAAAGGCGAACCTCAGGAACTTCCTGTGGGAAGGACAAAAGGAGATGTGGAAGCATGTGTCCCTCAGATCCATGATGACAAACCAGTCCATAGACCGGATGTGACACACGATGGCGGGATGGCAAGCATCTTGAACCTGTATCTCCTCAGAGACCGGTTCAGAACCCACAGATCCAGAATAGGGCGCAGGCCTTCCATCCTTCACGGGAACCAGGAAGTACCGGCTGTAGAAACTGAACTGCTGGCCGGCGGGGAACGAATTCCAAGGCCCCTTCTCCAGCAGCGAGCGCACTTCCTGTCCCACCACAGTCCGGACCACCCCAGTGAAGCCGGGGGCGGACCCGAACTGCAGCCTGTACCGTCGATGACGGTGCGCAGAACCCACGGGATATGTCCTCCAAACTCCGCCAAGCTCCTGCGAAATCCGCCAGCGGAACCAACCCCTCTGGTGGCCGGTGCGACGTGCCAATCTCGGAAGAGTCCCTGGCGGGCCGCCAGGAAGAACCGGCCGATGATCCGCAGTCCGGGAGCCGAACCTCCGCCAACCGCCACCCCTTGGGGCAGGCAAAGTGGAGAAGATTCGCCGCTAGCGCGTCCCGAGTGCCCCGGCGGCGGGACACAATGCAAGTGGCCTCCCAGGAGGGGACCTCAGTTGGCCTCCGGGGCTAAACATGTAGACAGGACCTCCGCGCCCTGCTCCTCCGCGACTGGATGACGTCCCTCAGGTCCGACCTGCTGGGAGGGGTGCGCGAGCGTTGTCCCGCGTCCCAAGCCGCTCGAGGGTACCGCAAGAAGCCACACAACGTCCCTGGCGCCGTCGGTGGGAGCTAGCAGAGGGCTGAGAAGGTCCAGCCGTCCTAGCAGAGCGGGACCCAGTCCGGCGAAAGAGAAACTGCTGGAGCGCCTCCCCCTGGGACCGGACACGGCGAAACCTGTCGACAACAGAGTTCACCGCATCCCTCGTCCCAAACGCCTCAGCACCCCCCTCTGGTCCATCTCCAGAAGCAGGTCCGCTTGGCAGGCCTGCAAAACCGCCATGGTGTGCAGGCTCGCTCCAGCCTGGCCCGCCGCCATACACGCCTTCCCCACCAACGAGGAAGTCACTCGACATGGTCCGTCGGCAGCGCCGGCTGGCCGAAAGATGACGTCAGCTGGGGTGAGAAGTAACAAGCCAGAGCGTTGTCAACCCGCAGCATCGTCCCGTAGCCTCAGTCCTTAATCCCTGCCACATTGCCAAAACTCCAGCCGCTGGGGAGTAGAAAGCCGGGCAGAGTAAGGGTTCTCCCACGGTTTGCACAACTCACCGTGCAAAACCGGGAAAAAACGGCAAGGACAGGCGCGGGGCACGGAGGAAGGAAGCGATCAAGCTCCTGAAAGCCTGTGGCCAATCCAGTCCGAGTTTTGACACAGACCGCGTAACCACATCCAACAGTTCAACACAGTCTGGCGCGGCGCTCTTCAGATGACGTCGGCGCGACACCCGGAAGTCCTCACCCTCCTCCACGACGCCAAGCACATCCAGCTCCTCAGAGCCACAGTGCGGCCGCCTCTCCAGCCTGCGTCACCGAGCAGAAGAAGCCGAGTAACGAGGGCCAGGGGAGTCGGAATCGGCAGACGAAGGACGAGAAAGGGCGACAGCCGTCTCGGAACCCTCCAGCAGATCCCGCCGTGATCCCCATGACCGGAACCGCCGATCCGCCTCAGCGGCCGCGGGGTCCAAGCCACGGGGAGATCGCATCTGGCCGTCCGCGGAAAAGAGGGCCACGCGGGACCGCAGTACCCGCATGGGCAGGGCCACGCAATGGTCACAAACAGCCCCCTCGAGAGCTGCCGTGGCGTGCGGCAGGCACAACAAGCAACAAACAGTGCGAGTCACCTACCGTGATGAAACGCGGGCAGGGAGACACACATCTCCGGAACCGGTCGGACATGATTCCAGGAGAGTAGGATACAGGAGCCTTTCAATACCAACATCAACCAACGTGCCTGCTGAATAGAAAAAAGCTAATGAGCTATGTGCCTGGGTGCTTATATGCCCCCGACGGTTATGCCGTCACATGCTACCGTTCTCACTAGGACCAATAGGATTGGAGTAGTTTTCATTCTACTTCAGCCCTGTCATGCCTAAAGGCGTTCCCATAGTGTCGTAACCGACGCAGTTCGAGTTCCCCTCGAAGGGGAACCTCAGTTAGAACCTGACTCTCGGTGGGCGGCCATCGGCCACGGCCGGTTGGGGTCTATTTGGGGATCTGTCTGTTTTTGGTTATTTGGGTTGGTGGTTTAACCCACCCACCTTTCTAAACCACTAACCCTGGTCCATAATCCCTAATCCCTTTCTAAACCACTAACCCTGGTTCCTACTCCCTGCCCACAGAGCTGGTATCTCTGTAGCTCTGCGGAGAGCCAGTTGGACCCTCTCTTGTGGCTGATTGGAGGTCAGGGCTTCGGGAAAGGAGGCCTCCCAGACCAACTGTTCCTGCAGCACCCAGTCTCTGCCGAGGCCGCTGGCCTCCAGCAACCAGAGCAGAAGCTCCAACCAGCTCAGCTCCATTACGACCGGTTAGGGTCTGTTTGGGCATCTGTCTGTTTTTGGTTATTTGGTTTGGTGGTTTGACCCACAAACCTTTCAAAACCACTAACCTTGGTCCCTAATCCCTAATCCCTTTCTAAACCACTAACCCTGGTTCCTACTCCGTGTTCCTACTCTGTGGCTGACTGGGGTCAGCGGCCGGGCAGAGAGGCCTCTCAGACCAACTGTTCCTGCAGCGCCCAGTCTCTGCCGAGGCCGCTGGACTCCAGAAGCCGGAGCAGAAGCTCCAACCAGTTCAGCTCCAGTTACGACCGGTTAGGGTCTGTTCGGGATCTGTCTGTTTTTGGTTATTTGGTTTGGTGGTTTGACCCACACTCCTTTCTAAACCACTAACCTTGGTCCCTAATCTTACCCACAGAGCTGGTAGCTCTGTAGCTCAGAGAAGAACCGGTCGGACCCTCTGTGGCTGACTGGGGTCAGCGGCTTCGGGCAGGAGGCCTCCCAGACCAACTGTTCCTGCAGTGCCCAGTCTCTGCCGAGGCCGCTGGCAGAGGCTCTGACCAGCTCAGCTCCGATCTCCAGAGCTGTCCAGCTGAATTTAAAGACTATTGTTATTCTATTTATAGACTCCTCTAGGGATGTTTCGTGACCTCACTCATGACGTCATTATGAACTCACAGCTGATTGGCCATTAGTTCTTTTGATGTGTTATAGAATGCTGTGATGTCATATACTGTAGACAATTCCAGTCTATAAGGCCTTTCTCATTAGAATTTTATTTTTATTTTGTGGGATGAAAAAATATTGTATTGTAAAAATATACATTAATGAGAATGGTCAAACTGCAAGTATTTTGAACTCCTACTTGAATTGTTGTACACTGTTAGATTGTTTATTTCTATTCTAAATAAAGATGTTGCTTCCAAAAAAAAAGTTGCGTCCGCTATTCAGTTTCTTTGTTAGCTCTGAGTCCAGCAAAGAAGTAGCAGCACCTTATGCGAAGGAAAAAGCTTACAGCACCAGGGATTCCCAGGCGGTCTACCATCCAAGTACTTGCCCGGTCCTACGCTGCTTAGCTTCCGAGATCAGACGAGCAGGCGCGTTCAGGGTGGTATGGCCATAAGCAAGTGCACAGCGTGAAAACAAGCTATTTCTAGATGTGAAAACCTGAAGGTTCTCAAACCTGTTGAATAAACAGCTTGTTTTGTTCCAAATTGATTCATTTATTTAGCCTGTTGCTACACTTATAAATACTTTCATGTAATTCCATGTTTCTGTTTTACATTACTGCAATTCTCAATTTTAAGGTAGACTATTGCGTGAGGAAGCAGCGGCGCCCACAGGTAAACCCGACGTGCACGGATGCGCGAGGACCCAAGTCCTCAAGCCTGGACTGGGAGGCCCAAGTCCGGCCTCTGACCTGAAGGGCAAATGGGGCACCCCTTGCCACTGTTGGGGCATTTTTGACTGTCCTGTTTTTAAAATTAAACATGGACACAGAATTAGCTGGCAGTTTAAACACATTGCAAGCATACATTTATGTCTTGGGGAAAGACCTCACCCTTTGCTGTTGTGACATTTGAGATTACTTACTTCTAAAGAATGTGGCGCTCCAGCCGGCACCGCTGTGAAGGTGTCAGTCTGACAACAAGGGGTATAAAGTGTGGCTGCAAAAGGATGACACGCAAATGCATGAAGTGTTACCACATTTTGATCTGCACGTGTGTCTCCCAAGTTGGTAAAGACAGGAAACGTGGCTGGTACTGCCGGGAAAGAACTCTCTGTGCTAGGAAGTTTGGGCCATTCTACAGAGCTCCAGGGTGAAGTGTTGTGCATTATAAAGGATCATAAATAAAAACCTCCAAAACAAAGTGCAGTTTCTGATTTTTATTTTACACATAACTTTGATGTGACAGATGTGCAGAGATCTGAGCAGTATATTATTAGTGTATATATAATTATTAGTATATATATAATTATTAGTATATATATAATTATTAGTATATATATTCTGTTATATAATAATAAATAGCAATACAAATAATAAAACAGAATCAAATAAAAGAGAAAACTAAAAAAATAAAATTAAAACATTTACACAGGTCCTTGCCCCCCTGGGTCACTGTTCATTTTTCTCCTCATCTCCTCCCGCCACTCCTCCACAGACTTCCCGCCGACAGTAGCGCAGTACGCCACACCTCCCACCTGAGTGTGGCCAGTCTCCAGCCTTTTGGGCTGGCCACACTTGCTGCAGACGTACTGCGCCGACTGCCGACGGGATTTGCTCCCGGGCGGCGGCCCCTGCCCTGCAGCGCCAGCTTCGGCCGCCTTCCTCTTCCTGTATTCTGTAGTCCTAGGAATACGCGTTGCAGGAAGAGGAAGGCCCGGGAGCAGTACTGGAGGAGTGGAGGAGGTTGAGGAGGAGGAGGAGGAAGGGCCCGGGAGAAGAAGGCGTAGGTGTACGCCTCCAGATGGGCCTGGATGTTCCCCACCTGGAGGCGCAGCAGGAGGAGGAGGAGGCGGAGGAGGAGGAGGAGGAAGAGAAGGCAGTGTGGAGGAGGAGGGCTGCTCCTCGGGACGTTGAAGGGAAAGGGCTGTCCTTGTCCCACCTGGACACAGGACAGCCCTTTGCCGGAGGGAGGGGCTCGCCAGCCAGTGCTGCCACAGGCATGACGCCACTTGCCTGCAGCAGCACAGCCTTCTCCTCCTCTTTCTGGCGCCGAGAGAACCTGGAAACAAAAATATTCTGCTTTTAGACTCTTGAGCTTTAATCAATAGGTAAATGACAGTTGAGATTACAACACGTCAACACTGCTTTATGTGAAACTCTTACCACTGGGACAGGGTCCTCTGATTAAGCTCAAAGAGCTGGATGTCCGTCTGAGCCATCAGCCTCGGGCTGGCCAGCACTGCCGCTCTGATGGCCATGTAGTCCGAGAGGACCAGGGCCCACCTGTCCCGACGGATCCCCCCGGACCGCGTGCCTTTTGGATGGAGCCGGCAGAGCTGGCTGCAAATGGCCTCCACCAGGCGACTGGCGCTGGGCCAATTTGCAGGGCCCGAGTTCGGTCCGAGAAGGCTGCTGAAAGAGTCAATGAGAGCACAGAGTGGGTTATTACACAGCATGTTGTAGTTAGAGAAATAATATAATAATAATAATTGCAAAGAGTCTCACCGTTGGAGACTCTCCTTTCCAGGGCAGGAGGTGTTTTTCCCTTCGCAGCCTTGAACCGCCCCTTAGGCTGCCTCTCCCGGTATCTGGGAGGGTAGACCACTCTCCTCTTGTCGTGCTCTGGCAATCGATGCCAGAGCACAATGAGCCTGTCTACCCTCCTGTCTGACAGCCCCAGAAGGCTCCGTGCTTCCAGCAGGGCCTGGGCCAGCCTCAGGACATGCTGGTATCCAGGCTGACCATCAGGACCCTGCATCTCCTCCTGACAAGAAACACAAGAAAGGGAAATCACTGTGAGTAAAGAGAGCACTGGGAAATATATATCAAATAATATATTTGTGTTGTATATAACAAATAAATGTAAAAAAAAATCTATATATAAATATATACTGGGAATATATTGTCTGAAATAAACTGATTCAGTTTCAATTTAGTTATTATTAATATTATTATTATTAACACAGTCATCAACATCAGTCGGTAGTCAGTCAGTGAACTTACCTCAGACTCTGAGGAGGAAGCAGGACCTTCTGGGGCCTCGGAAGAGGCACGGTGGTGAGGGGCGGCGGGACCGGATGGCTCAGACGGGGGTGCGTCAGCTGGATCCCCTGACCGAGCTGCTGCCACTGTGTTGCTGGAGAGGGTATCGGGCTCGAAGAGAGTTGGGTCCTCAACCTCCTCCCCGATACCCTCATCCTCGTCCTCCCCAAGGGACTCGATGGCAGCAGCCTCGTCCGGAGTGTCAGGGTCCAAGCTGACAACCTCAAGCACTCTGCCAGTCTGCTGGTACAGGTACTCAACTCCAATGAGCTCCCCTGTCGTACAGCAGAAACACAAAGCAAAGGATTTGTTAGTGCTCCTTTTTCTCATAGATATCATGTTTGAATACATTTTTTGAGATCACACATACCTGTGTACTCAGCAGGCTTGGTGAAGTCCTTAACCATAGGAAGGCCAAGCACCCGTTGGCTCTTCAGGTTAAGGACGTGCTTGAGGTGGCCACTGTAGGAGTGCAGAGGTCCCACCTTTTCCTCAGCTGCGACCGGGGTGCAGCTGCTGCTGCGGTCCTCATTCCACCTCACCAGTCCATCGACCAGGAACGCCTGGAAGTGCAAAGCACTGGCTCGCGTCCCTGAGGAGGCAGGTTATTGATAACAAATTAATCAGAGTTTTATGTTAATATAGATTGTTTTGAGCACAAGCTGTGAGAAACATGCAAGTACCTGGGATGAACCGGTTGAGGTGGAGGTGGAAGGACTCCAGTGACGTGGAGCCCTCGCGCAGCGATATACCGCAGGCTGACTCCGCCTTTGTCAGCCTGCCGGTCTGGGTGTACAGCTGCACGCCCGGTGGGTCCTGGATGCAGCTGAGGTGGGGCCTCTGCGTACTCCAAATTTCCTGGATGCGGAGAGCATCCAGCAACGGGATGTCCATGATGTTGCGCCCGGCTGGTCCGCCGAAGGTCTCTAGGAGGTCCTGGATGAGGAGTGTCGACTCCTCGGCTCCACGCGTCCGTCTGCGACAGTGGAGCCTCCACTCCTCCCTGGTGATCCTCCTGATGACTTCGGCGTCAGTCAGGCCAACCATCCCGTGCTGCCCCTCCAGCTGCGACCGCTTAGCCTCCGTGAGACGGCGGGCATCTCCCGAGTCCACCTCGAAGATGCAGTGAGACAGCTGCCTCATGAAGGGGGCGTACAGCTCGTGGGTCTCTGTGGTGACACCTGATGCGAAGCGCCGCATCAGGTGCCAGATGTCCAGTCTCACCACGAGCTGTCCCCACTCCTGTGACAGAAGAAAAAAAAAAGTGGTTTAATTTTCATAAGCGTAACATATACACACACAAAACAAAATCATCTAAATTCATCTCACACTTATATATGTTTTATTGTAAAATGTGAGATAAAGAAAGCTATTATTAACAATGCTATTAACTGTCTCAGTTTCACACCTGAAACAAGGCAGCTGTCTTCGACACGCCGTCTCGGCTGCAGCAGTCACGATCCACGTAGATCAGCTGGGGGGGTGGTACCTCGGCGAGTCGGTACCGCCTCATCAACCCGGCCGCCAAGGGGGACAGGCCCTCTGTGCCCTCGGAGCAGGTGAGGACACTGATGAGGACCTGCCCGTGCTCGTTACCTACGTTGGTA
This sequence comes from Percina caprodes, assembly GCA_013375575.1. NCBI lineage: Eukaryota > Metazoa > Chordata > Actinopteri > Perciformes > Percidae > Percina > Percina caprodes. The sequence goes on from JABXJD010001179.1 coordinate 28,813, forward strand.
ACCCAGGCGGCCGTGTCTGCAGCGGTACCTGCGAGCTTTTCGTCACCTTAAGGAGAGAGATTCTACATGTTATTGTGAGTCCATGAACACACAGCAGCTGTAAGAAAAATGGTCACAAACTTCACTTGCCTTCTTAGTGGAATCCATCTTTAAGATGGATCCGAAGGTTGACGTGATCCTGGCCTTGTACTCCTCCAGCCGCGCCAGGATGTCATGGCTGTAGACTGTTAACAGCCAGACGGCGGAGGAGAGGGGGCATCTCGGGTGGTGGTGAGAACTGCCCTCACCGCGCACAAGGCCAGGAACTGCTCGCACACGCCGAGGTACGCGATGGCTCTCCGCATCCAGGCATCTGAGTGTGCCTCCCGCAGGGTGTTGCACAGCCGAGAAGCACTGTTGCCCAAAGTGCGTGACCTCAGCTGTGCGACCACCCTAAGGTCACAGGACAGCCTGCAGCAACAACACAAACATTATATACAGCAAAAGAAATATACATCATACAATATGTAAAACACAAACTGATATTTCTTACTTGTACGTAAGTACAGCTGGGAATTGGCAGCTGTAGGTGGGGGACAGCTGCCTAATAATGCCCTGTGACCACCCTCCGACCTTCTTCTTACACCGACGGCACTCTAGGTACTCAGTGGCCATGAGATACCAGCCGTCGATGTCCAGGACCCTCCGGATGGTCCTGTACAGCCCAGCCTTTGTCATGGTACCTGTGCACAAAGGCTGGGGGCATGTCAGCTGCTGCTGCCAGATCCTGTGTGGCATCCACAGGAACAGCCGACATGCAAAGAAGGGGTCGGGGACGCGGGAGGCTGGGTGTAGATCGGCCGGGTCTGGGGAGGGTACCACCACACGTTCAACTCCTTAACGAGCTGGGACCTCCCTTGCTGCTCCTGGTAAACAGCACCCGGCCGATCCACTGCTGCTGCTCCGCAGTGAGCTGCCCGCCAGGACGCAGGCAACAGCTGGAGAGGTAACAACACAAGCACACAGGACACTTTAATATCTAAAGGAAAACATTGTATGTGTAAGGGCAGTTTTTGTGTGTTTTGTTCTGTGTTTTGACAGACAGACTTACCTCAGCACTGCCAGCAGGAGGTGGGGGAGGGAGGACAGCTGGCTCCGTCAACTCCTGCACTCCAGGTGGCGGGGACTGGCAGCTCCAGGACGTGGCGGGGACTGGCAGCTCCAGGACGTGGCGGGGACTGGCAGCTCCAGGACGTGGCGGGGACTGGCAGCTCCAGGACGTGGCGGGGACTGGCAGCTCCAGGACGTGGCGGGGAGCTGCTCTGCCGTATGCTCCACGGCTGCTGGAGGTTGCAGGGGCCAGTCCTGGTCCTGTGAGGCCTCCAGCAGCTCCTCGTCCGTGGGCTCGTCCACGGCAGAGACACCAGCTCCCTTCTGTGCTGTTGCTGCTGCTGCTGCAGCTGATGAGGGGGGAGGAGGTGGAGGCTGCAGGAGCGAGAGAGGGGCCTGTACGTCTGAGGCTTTAAGAGAAATAAAACGTTTCAGTAACATGAAAAAATTGTTGTTCATTTTAAAATGTATAGACAGTACATTACATATTATATTATTATTGTATAATGCATATATATTTATTCTATATAAAGAACTTCATGCCCACATTCAGCCAAGCTGCATACAAAAACTACTTCTAAAGGTGAGTAAGCGGGGATGAGACAAATGGGTTATAACAGATTACAAAGGTTGAGTGAGGCAGACAGCAGTTAGATTACACAGGTAACTAAAGCATGAAGAAGAAAATGTTACTCTACGCATACAATGATTAGAGATGTTATGACAAGTGATTGGCCAGCTGCATGTCGGTTAGTGAATTGAAATGTCACCAGTACACCAACCTGTTTTTGATTTAACACAAACCTACCTGTCGTTTCCTCTCCTCCTCTGATTATGGAAACAGTTATAAGCATAATAAATACAACGGTTAACAACGAATTCAAGCTTCATTGACATAAACGATGTGCCAAATTGTAAAATATTACTTACACTTCTCCAAGTCAACTACCGCCTTGACCAGCTCTTCATCCGAGGGCTCCCCGGTGGAAGCGGAGGGAAGAGCTGGTCTGAAGGGCCGGAAGGAAGAGGCTGTAACCACACAGAGAACAGAACATTATAAAGTGATCACAGGGAATACAACAGTATAAACACTTAACTCTGAATTTAATTCAAGCTGGACTTGCCTGGAAATGCAGGCTTAGGGACCAACTTTTTCAGTTTGGCCTGCATTTCCACCGCAGACAGAGAACGCCGCCCGGAGACAAAGGCCGCAAGCGTAGATCCAAGAGGTCTATAACATAAACACACAACAACATCTATAATGAGACAACATTACAAACACATGCAGGTACATCATACAGACAGCTTTACAATGAAACACTTACTGTGAGACACTCTTGGCTCTCAGGCTTGCGGCCGAGACAGAGGCTTGGCGGCTGCTGCTGCTGCTGCTGCTGCTGCTGCCGGTGGTGGTGGATGCAGCAGCTGTGGTGGATGCAGCAGCAGCCCTGGCTCTCTGCTCTCTGTCTCTCTTCCGGACGTAGTGGACGGCGTTCTCCATCTGCGTGCCGGGAGCTGGCGCCTTCCTCCGGAGGTAGTTGACAAATCTGTACAAAACAGACAGTTTGTCACATGAAATCTTCTCACCGGTGCTCAGTACAGCAGCTATACATATAATCCCAATGTTTTTAACAATTTATGAGTCCCCAGACTCGTACAGGCTCTGCAGGGTCTCAAATTTGAAGTCCCGAAGCCAACAAGTGCCTGTCCCTCCTGCCCGGGCTGGAGGGACTTCACCCGCCTCCTCGAACGCCTGGTGGAACCTGACTGCTTCCACAAAGTCAGGATACGCCGAGGAGTAGCGGGTGAAGGCGTCCTGTATGTTCACAAAGGGATAAAATGAAAATAAAATAAAATGTCATCAGATCATCACTCTGTCCATTGTTTTGTGTAAGTCAGACACCAGTACTCCACCTTGTTGGCCATCAGCGGGGACTGAGACCCTGTCCTCTCTCGCTCCTTCTTGTGGGAGGCCACAAGATTGACGCTGTAGCCCACGTCATTCTCCAGCAGCCAGTGGAAGGTCTTCCCCTGGTATTTACCAAACTGGACCTTCCACCGGCTCAGGATGAGGGTGGCATTGGTGGTGTCGCCACCCTCGGAGTTGACGTGGGCCCAGGCCTCCGCATCCACCTCCTGCGGCTGCTTGGCCCTGTAGGGGGCCTGGCTGCCAGGGGGCCGGGGGGCAAGGGCTTGGGCCTCGGCCGAAGCCTTCAACAGAAGGGTCCCGTTAGGGGCCCTTCTAAATGTTGGATTCTCCATCTACATGAATATATAAATAAATAAATAAACATTAACACAATGTCTGGCAGTAGATACTTCTACATAAAAACAAATCAAAATGATTACAAAGAAATGGCAGGTGGTACTTACAGGTAAATTCTTTTTTTAAGATGTTTTAATCTACAACACACAGTAACAGAAGATAACACAGTTAGCACACACTGTTTTATGTAAGATTAGCCTGACAATCAAGACAGTAACTAATAACTAACAGTAATTAATAATATTAAAAAGTCACTGTATTCTGTACATGACAATGCATTTTCTGTACAGTAATTCGAAGCGGACCGGAGTTACAATGACGGCGGACATGTACAGTACGGCACTTTTTATAAAAAAAACACACTCGGATATTCCCCAAAGAGCCGTAAAAACACAGCGTTAAGTCTGTGGGACTAACGACTGACAGAAATAATATTTTATACAGCGTTATGCACTCATTTAGACACGTTTTTTGTGTACAATAAGCCCGAAGCGGACCGGAGTTACATTGGCGGCGGACATGTACAGTACGGCACTTTTGCAAGCAACAAACACACGGATATTCCCGTAAAAACACGGCGTTAAGTCTGTGGGACTAACGACAGACATAAATACTACTTTATACAGCGTTATGCACTCATTTAGACACATTTTTGTGTACAATAAGCCCAAGCGGACCGGAGTTACACTGGCGGCGGACATGCTAACATGTACAGTACGGCACTTTAGCTAGCAACAAACACTGGATATTCCCCAAAGAGCCGTAAAAACACAGCGTTAAGTCAGTGGGACTAAAGGCAGACAGAAATAATATTTTATACAGCGTTATGCACTCATTTAGACACGTTTTTTGTGTACAATAAGTCCGAAGCGGACCGGAGTTACATTGGCGGCGGACATGTACAGTACACGGCACTTTTGCAAGCAACAAACACACGGATATTCCCGTAAAAACACGGCGTTAAGTCTGTGGGACTAACGACAGAAATAAATACTACTTTATACAGCGTTATGCACTCATTTTTAATAAAAATATGAAGAACGGTCTACTTACTCAAGCGTTGCTGTCAATAGCGAAGGCTGAATGACAGCGCTAAGCGAGAGAATCCAAGATGGCGGTAGTTGGAACAAAATGAGCCATCTGATTGGAGGGCTAAAAACATGTCTCGTGTGATTAGTCAAGAACTTGGAAATCGGAACAAGTTGGAACAGACGGACCCTTCTGTGATTGGTTGAAGTTGGAACAAAATGGAACATTGGAACAGAGAAGTTTCACCCCACGGAGGCGCAAGGATGACACGCACAATCGTGAAGCGTTACCACATTTTGATCTGCACGTGTGTGTCTCCCCCGAGCTGGTAAAGATGGGAAACCCTGCAGTAAGGACTTGCTGGCACTGCCGGGCAAGAACTCTCTGTGCTAGGAAGTTTGGGCCATTTTACAAAGTTCAAGGGTGAAGTAGGACGGGTCATCGCACCTCCATGCACGTCGGGTTTACCCATTGCCGCCGCTGCTTGCAATAACCGTGACCAAAGTCAAAGGAACTCTCTGCTGAGGTAAATGATACCTCACGTAATAGTCTACCTTAAACGGTGCAAAGTCATAAAGGTGCGTGGTTAGAGTATAGCGGGCGGCTCAGTATCACATGGAGAGCACACGTTATAAGTTTCACGTAAATGGGATGATGGCTGATTTCCTGCTGCCACCAGGGGGCTCTATAACCAAAAGTGGGGAGGCCCAAGTCCGGCCTCTGACCTGAAGGGCAAATGGGGAATCCCCTTGCCACTGTTGGGGCATTTATGGACTGTCCTGTTTTTAAAATTAAACATGGACACAGAATTAGATGGCAGTTTAAACACATTGCAAGCATACATTTATGTCTTGGGGGGGAAAGACCTCACCCTTTGCTGTTGTGACATTTGAGATTACTTACTTCTAAAGAATGTGGCGCTCCAGCCGGCACCGCTGTGAAGGTGTCAGTCTGACAACAAGGGGTATAAAGTGTGGCTGCAAAAGAATGACACGCAAATTCATGAAGCATTACCACATTTTGATCTGCGCGTGTGTGTCTCCCCCGAGCTGGTAAAGACAGGAAACGTGGCTGGTACTGCCGGGAAAGAACTCTCTGTGCTAGGAAGTTTGGGCCATTCTACAGAGCTCCAGGGTGAAGTACGACGGGTCATCGTGCATCCGTGCACGTCGGGTTTACCGGTGTGCGCTGCTGCTTCCTCACGCAATAGTCTACCTTAAACCTTGCAAAGTCATAAACCAGCTGCATGTCGGTTAGTGAATTGAAATGTCACCAGTACACCAACCTGTTTTTGATTTAACCCTTGTGTTGTCCTTCGGGTCCCGGGGACCCGTGCAGTTTTTACCCATAGCGTTGTCCTTTCGGGTCCCCAGGACCCGTGGCCTTGTCCTTTGGGTCCCGGGGACCCCTTGCATTGTCCTTCGGGTCCAAGGGACCCTTGACATTGTCCTTTGGGTCCCGGGGACCCGTGGTACATTCAATCGATTGTCTTAGTTCTGCTACCCTCGCATTGTCCCGCCTTTGAGTCCCTGGGATCCTGGCCAGTGGCTTGTAGTTGTAGTAAAAATAGGAAAGGCAAAGGCGAGTGGAAAGGGAGGTTAAAAAAAAATCTAAACAAAAACAACAACAACCAAAGGCTTGACCTTAGTCTACTAATTATTTTTATTATACACACACACACACATGCACACACATGCACACACAACACACCCAGTACACACTGTAGACACATTTGTCTTGAGCTGTGAGCTTTTTGCACGTGGCTGGGCACAGCTGGGTGCAACGGCAGCATGGCCCGTCGTTTGACTCTGAGTTGAAGCTGCATCGGATTCTCACGAGCGGCACCGCGGCTCGCAATGTCACCGCTGAAGCCAAGGTACAAAAAGGAGAAAAAGTACAAGAGGCCCGCGACAAACACATTGACGACAAACACTACCACCACCACCACCACCGTGACTCTGACGGCGGCGGGTGTGCATCACAAGAGGACCAACACATACACGACCACGGCAGAGATAAAGGCTGCTGCTGCGACGACGACAACAAAGACGATGACCAAGGCCAAGAGGACGTTGAAGTCCAAGACGAAGGAGGAGAACAAGTAAATGAAGAAGAAGAAGAGGGTGGACAAGAAGGGGACGAAGAAGACAAAGACAAAGAAGAAGAAGAAGAAGAGGGCAGTGAAGACGAGGGGCAAGAGGAGGACGAGCAGGATGAGGAAACATTTTTGTCAAAAGATGGCAAAATCAAATGGTCCTCAGAAACGTATCATCCCAGTTGCCCTGGACCTCATCGCCACGCCATCGAAAAGGACAAACCCGACCAAGAAGAGGACACGACACACGCTGCTGCTGCCGCTGCACTGCTCCTACAGAGCCGGGACCCACAGAGTATGCCGCGGAACACGTCCACGACATAGTCTCTGCGTTTGGCCTGTTTGTCTCGCGGCAAATCGAAGACATGGTTGTGGCCGCCACAAACCTCGAGGATCAAAGGAGATGTGCCACAGCCGGCAAGTGGAAAGCGATGGATGTCACGGACCTGCGAGCCTACCTCGGGCTGCTGCCGCACCACGATGCCAATCAAGCAGTTCCACACGTACTCTAGACTGTTGCGATTCGACGACCGCGAGTCGAGAGCTGCCCGACGAGCCTCGGACAAACTGGCGGCCATACGAGAGGTGTGGGACGCGTGGATGCGGCAGCTGCCTCGCCTCTACAACCCGGGCGCCGACGTGACGGTGGACGAGCAGCTGGTGCCCTTTCGAGGTGTTGTATTGCTTAGTTTTTTGTTTTAATTTTTTTTTACCTTTGCCGTAAATTGTGTGTGTGTGTGTGTGTGGTTTTAAAAAAATTTTCTTCTTCTTCCATCTCGTTCCATGATCTTGTTTGGACACGCTGCTTCCACAAGGTCGATGCGCCTTCCGCCAGTACATGCCCAGCAAGCCCGCCAGGTACGGACTCAAGTCGTGGGTGGCCTGCGATGCCGGCTCCAGCTACGCGTAGCACATGCAGCTCTACACGGGCAAGTCCGTGAGGGAATCTGGGCGCCCGCGTGGTGCTGGACGTGACCGAGGGCCTGAGGGGCCCGCGTAACGTGATGTGCGACAACTTTTTCACCTCCTACGCGCTGGCCCAGCGGCTGCTCATTGAGCGGCGCCTCATCGTGGTGGGCACGATGCGCAAAAACAAGCCCGAGCTGCCGAGCGCTTTGCTCGCCACCAAGGGCCGCGAGGTCTTCTCGTCCAAGTTTGCCTTCACGTCCGTCGGCACTCTGGTGTCTTACGTGCCCAAGAGGCACAGAAACGTGGTGCTGCTGAGCACGCTGCACACGGGGGATGCGAGCGTCGGACCTGGCAGGCAAGGCAAACCCAACATCATACTCCACTACAACCACACCAAGGGCGGCGTGGGTAACCTGGACAAGCTCGTGGGAACGTACAGCTGCCGCCGGAAGACGGCTCGCTGGCCCCTCGCCGTGTTCCACAACATCCTCGACGTGTCCGCCTACAACGCCTTTGTGCTGTGGCGAGAGCTCAAGCCCGAGTGGATGCGCATTCCTCGAGTAGTTGGGAAGGGCGCTTGTGAATCCGCTCATCGAGAGACGGCGGCGCCTGCCTCGCACGGAGGCCTCCGCCGCGCTTTTCAAAGCCGTCGTCACGGCAAGGACGTCCTGCGGCGGTGGCAACGGCACAGTCACAAGGGGCCAAGAGGAGGACGGGGATTCTGAACCGGACACGCCGAGAGTGCACAGCATGAGGAAGCGGTGTCAGCTCTGCCCAGAGAGAAAGTACCGCAAATCACACATTGTGTGCCGTGGCTGCAAGAGATACATCTGCGGGAGCTGCACTATTACTGTGCCGACTGTGTTTGCCCGTAGCCTCTTGACCCGCGTGGACGAGGCCCCGAACAAACCTTGAATCTGTTTTGAATAAAAACACACACACACACACACACACAGACACACAGACAGACAGACAGACAGACAGATAGACAGACACACACACACACACACACACACCCCTGGGTCCCAGGGACCCGAATGGTGAGGCAGAGGCCTCAAGGGTAGTAGAAAGATGACATCAAACAAGGACGGGTCTCATCTCTGAGACCCAAAGGATGAGGCCACGATGGCATTTGACAATGATGTCTTGTGGAAAAACCAATAACGATGCTCAATATGTCAAAGGACCTCAAGAGACATGCGTCACAATGGCTGGCAGACTTTACGGCCAGAAGTTGTTGCAAAATCGGAATGATCTGTGAAACCTCATTGGGCTCCTGGTATCAAAACATTGTTATAATACATGACAAGCAATACAAAAGTGCAGCGAGATTTGCACTACTGATTGGCAGAAAAAACAGCAGGGACAAAATATTGGCCCTGTGACAATGTGGGAATAGGTGTGGCCCTGGATTTGGAAAGCGGCACACCAAGTGAGGCTTACCGCGAGGGTTGGGACTGGGACGACTAGGGTTTTGGGCTGCTGTCGAGAGTGGGCTGTACTTACGCTGGTTTGTCTTCATACTGCACAAGTCTTTCGCCTTTTACTAAAGACTTCCGTGGTGAAGAACGCCAATGAGTTAAAATTAACTTTGGTGGACTTTGCTTTTGGCTGAGCCTTTTGTACTTGTGAAAAACCAACGTGCTGTCCTAAAGGAGACTCAGATTCTTCACGGCAGCTAAAATGTGACAGCATGGGGATATTGCAGGTTGGTAGAAGCAAAATTGCCATCTTTAACTAGACTTTTGTGCTTCTCCAAGGAGAGCTTGGGTGGGGGTGCTAAGTAGCACCTGTTACGCCCAATTAAAAGTACTGGACCGTGACAAGTGAGAACCGTCCGGGAGGTTGCATCAGACAGCAAACAGGTGGTGCTCATCGCTTCTCTGCCTTTTGGCTAAGATCAAGTGTAGTATCTGTTCTTATCAGTTTAATATCTGATATGTCCTCTATTAGGGGACAACATACTAAATGGATTTTTAGCAACGGGAGTTGAAAAAGGGGCTTGCTCCATTCACTCCACGCATCAACCTGGTATTGCAGCGCCGCCGGGAATGGTGCACCCTTCTTTACTCTTTTTCTGGCAACTGTAAAACGGAATCCTCCTGATAAGCCAGCGTCATTCCACCTATGGGTGAGATATCACAGTATAGCGGACACAACTTTCTTTTTGGAAGCAACATCTTTATTTAGAAGAGAAATAAACAATCTAACAGTGTTCAACAATTCAAGTAGGAGTTCAAAATACTTGCAGTTTGACCACTCTCATTAATGTATATTTTTACAATATAATTTTTTTTTCATCCCACAAAATAAAAATAAAATTCTAATGAGAAAGGCCTTATAGACTGGAATTGTCTACAGTATATGACATCACAGCATTCTGTTCAAAAGAACTAATGGCCAATCAGCTGTGAGTTCATGATGACGTCATGAGTGAGGTCACGAAACATCCCTAGAGGAGTCTATGAATAGAATAACAATAGTCTTTGAATTCAGCTGGACACGTGCTATACAACTTACCTGAAAAAAGACCTTGATGCTATGTTTACAGCAGCAAAAGACACATTCCCGCAGGCAACCATCTACATACCTATCATTAACCATTTGGAAAACCTACCACAAAACCTCCAGGACAATATCAGACTCCTTAACAGCCTGATCATGGACACTACACACCAGATCCCTGAACTACAAAAAGAAAAATTCTTTACAGGACCAGACAATCTGCATTGGAGCCCACAAACGGCAATGGAAATACTAGAACATTGGAAATCTTTTTTGATCTAAACGGGACCTCAATGGAGGTCCCTCAAACCCACAATAAAGAAATATGGAACCTCGCAAAAATACAACTAACCAGATCCCAAGAAGACCTCCTTAAAAAAGGACTCTCTTTTGTCCCAACAAAAAATCCGAAACGGAATGCCCTGGGAGTTGACATAGCACAATACCATAGACGTCTGAAACTTCATACATATTTTGGCCAAACACCACTTCCCAAAACAAGAACATTCCATTTACCCTCTAACTGGGAACCGGAACCCTCAAAACTACCGAAATCCTTAAGGGAACTAATTCTACAAGACCAAAATTCTATAAACCAACTCAAAGTAATCAGAGATATACCCAACCTAACAAAGGACAAAAAACAAGCACTGTATGACCTTAAAAAAAGAACAGACATCATTATAAAACCGGCAGACAAAGGAAGTACGATTGTACTATTGAACCGAACCAATTACATAAAAGAAGCTTTACGTCAACTCCAGGACACTAAATATTACAGACCACTAACAGAACCCATTAAAGAGGAAACAGCTCTCCAAATATCGACTATACTTGAGACCCTCAGACAAAAAGGTTACCTTACTAAAAAAGAATGTATATATCTCAAAGGCCAAGCCCCCTACAGGACAAGGTTATTTTATATCCTCCCGAAAATTCATTAACCAAGAAGTAGTTGGATTGAAAACACCCCACCGGGTCGTCCAATAGTTTCCGATTGTGGGAGTGAAAGCTATGGCGTTGCCAAATACCTTGACGCATTCCTAACCCCACTATCCACTAAACACCGGAGCTATCTAAAAGACACTAATGATTTCATCCAAAAAAATCAGACAAACAGTGGTCAGTGAACCCTGCAAACTCTTCACCATGGATGTCAAGAGTTTGTATACAATCATTGACATCAACAAAGGAATGGAAACAATAACAAAATGGCTTAAAAAATATCCAATGAAAGATAGACCAGACAACGAAATCCTACAACTGTTACATCTAAATTTAACCAGAAATGATTTTGAATTCACTGGTAAATACTACTTACAAACCAAAGGAACTGCGATGGGCAAATGCTTTGCTCCGGCCTATGCCAATATCTACATGGCCGATTGGGAAGAAACAGCCTTTCTTAAATGTAGTAAACTCCCCAAAAACTATTATAGGTACCTTGACGACATATGGGGGATCTGGACTCACACAGATAAAGACTTTGACGAGTTTGTCCAGATCTTAAACAATCATCACGATTCAATTGACCTCGACCCAACACTAAAGGACAATGAAGTCAATTTTTTAGACACCACAGTCTTTAAAGGACCACAATTTGAAGAAACAGGAACTTTGGACACAAGGATCTATTTCAAACCAACAGATACGCACGCCTTGTTGCACAAGACAAGTTTTCATCCCCAACATGTCTTCAAGGGAATACTCAAATCACAACTTCTAAGATTTCAAAGAGTTTGCAGTAACCCAATTGATAAGGAAAATGCTACAAAAACTCTAATAAAAACCCTAAGACAGAGAGGTTATTCGAGATCCTTCCTTCGCAAAACACAAAAAAACATAAACCACAAATCCAGAAACCCATACCACACTCAAAAAACTGGAAATCTTAAAAGGAAAACGATCATCTCTTTGATCTCAACCTATTCAGGATACACCAAGAAGGCCAACAAAGTAATCAAGGACAATTTCAACCAAGTACTATCTCATACTACTATACCGGAAGGATGTAAAATCATATCGGCCTATAAGAAAAACCCAACTCTAAAAGACACTCTAGTAAGGGCAAAACTCCATCCCTCAAGAAATGACAAATAATGGACAATAGACCTCCATCACTTTGGAACGATTCAAGAAAAACAATCTTCTAGGTAACCAACTTGGACTAAAGAAGACAACAAAAATAATTCAATCAATTGTATATAGTTCTCTACTCTGTTATCTCAGCTAATATTGTTTTAATATGTTCAAATGACATTTTATGAGGATTTGGTTAGAAAAGTGACGACAACCTGGGAAATTATTCATGGCAAGTCTGGATCAAAAATGTTTGGTCCACGACAAATATTGCTGGAATACACCCAAAGCCGATTTCTTTCCACTCCTCATCTTAAAAAGATATTTACTTTAACAATAATAATATTGATAAAAATAACCTAGCATCTAAAATATCTACAATCCCAAGAATAATTTTAGTACTCTAAAAAAAAAAACTTTTCATTCTTCTCCCCTCTCTTCCCTCATGCAAATGAGGGAGTAGGGGGAGGTAGAGTATACTTGCCCGACCATAGGCGGGGGAGGATTGGTCCGATCCGACCTTCCTCCCTGACTCTACCTCCTTCCTATCTTTACTTCACTTCTTCTCCTCAATCCTCCCTCATGTATATGTGGGGTATTGAGTAATGGATTTTACAAACCGGGCTCTGGTGGGAGAGGGTTGGCTTCCAGCCCCTCTCCCCCTGGCTCTGCCTCCTTCCATTTTTCTTTACAGGAATCCCTCTTCCCTTATGGAGTTGAGTGTGAGACGGAGGTCCAAATACAAAACCTGGACTGATATCTTTTCCTGACTCTACCAAAAACTTTCACCCAATATAAAATCAAACCTCTAAACCTAAACCCAACTGCTAGCTAGCCACTTTTAGAAGAATAACCATTAAGTTTACCCAACAATAAGAGGTATGCGAGGTATCCAGATGTTTGGAATTGGGCCAGATCAGAAGATTTTAGGTTTGCTCGCTGAAGCCAAAGGATTGAATTACCACAGCGAAAGAACACCACAAGTCCAAGGAGAAAGTTTAAATGTATGTATTGAATGCAATGCGTAAATAGCATTAATACATTAACAATTATAAACACAAATAGTAAAGGTAAAAGAGTGGGATCCCATATAAAAAAGTAGAAAAAATACAAAGTATCAAAGTAATAAATGTTCAGTCCAGTTAAATCAAAATAAATTAGACCCGGGTCTGCTAAAATACTGTTCTCAATTCCCCAAGTGCAAAAAGGATATTTGTCCTCCTTCAAGGAAATCAGTGTGCACCAATTTCTACCTGACCCCTTGGCCAAAGGAGTAATAGATCAAGTTTCTCCGCTGTAAGGTCACTAGGTTGCAACCTCCTGGTTACAACCGGCTCTACATCAAGTGGGCTTGGCTCGCCATCCAGTTTCTCTACGCTCTGCTTTGTTTCTCTGTTGATTTCCACCGCTGGTCTAGACTCCACCAGACTGCGATCCCTCAACTTTGAATCTAGCAAAAAACCTGACCAGTACAATGAGACAGCTCATTAGCTTGAACCTGCCTTCTGAATTAGTCTCTCTCCAATGTTTCACACTATTTAGTTAACGTCAACGGTCACAGAACTTAACATTAGCCTTAAAATGTATAAGAATATGCTACGATGATTAAACTTTTTTTCTGGAGTCACTTCTGGTCTCACTCAGTAGCGCGAATGGCTGAGAGGCGGGCCTAACACTCTATTGGCTAGGGTGTAGTAACACTCAACTTTATAGGCTAATGCCACAATATGCCCTTGTATTGGATGATATCAATGTTAACAAGCAATCATGTCAATATAAAGCATTTATTTATACCTATATATAGTTTTCACATGTATTGTATAATCACTTGTATATAATATATTTATTTCAATCAGGACTTTTTATTCTGTCTAGTGCCCATTTTATATCTGGGTTTCACAACCCTCAAAATTTAACCCAAACCTTAACCCTAAACACCCCAATCTTAACCCTAACCCCTAACCCTAACCCCTAACCATAACCCTTAAATCAACAAACCCAATCCTAAACTTAACCCTAACCCCTAACCCTATCCCTAACCCTAACTCCTAAATCCTAACCCTAACCCCCTAACCCTAATCGGAACCTTAAATCTAACCCTAACCTACCCCTTGTCCTAACCCTAACCTTAACACCAACCCTAAAACTCCAAACTTTAATCTTGACCTCAAACCCTAACCTTAACCCTAACCTTAACTTTAACCACAACCCTAACTCTTTAATCTAACCCTACCATTACCTTAAAACCCAACCCTAATCCTAAAACCAACCCCTAACGCTAAACGCTAACCCTAACTCCTAAACCAAATCCTAACCCCTAACCCTAACCCTTAAAAACTCTAATACTTACCTTAAAAAACAACTTTATACTTACCTCCAGGAAACAACTTTATCCTTAAACCTTAATACTTACCTCCGGACAAAAAACTTTAACACTTACCTGCAACTATGATACTTACCTCGAAGATACAACTTTATAACTTTATCCTTAATTTAATTTTTTTTAAAAACAAATCTACACTTACCTCCAAAAAACTATTTTATCCTTATTACAAAACTTACCTCTATTAAAACTTTGACACTCACCTCCAAGAAACAATCGTGACCATTGGACCCCGACTTCCCGATTCTTGAGGAAAGGAGACCAGAAAAATATTTTTAAACTTTGTACAACTTTCTTTCACCCTATCCCTTTCTCTTACTCCCTTTAGGGGATTAAAATAGACAACCAAAAATCAACAATCATTTACAAAAAAGAAACAACTTACTTTTAAAACTTACCTCCTTGATCCGTAACCAACCTTACAAAATGGAAAATTAATCCAAAGAAAACAAACTCGTCATGGATATCAAAAATACTTGAAAAAAGCACCTACCTGATGAGAAACACAACCTAAAACGGACAAAGAAACTCTTGACATCCCGACAGGAGAATCAGGATAGAGACAAATAATAACACAACGAAACTAACTACAAGAGAATATGGTATAGGACATTGTAGGAACTGTAAGTTCATACTGACGAGCGCCGGCCCGTGCATTCAATCCTTGGTCACCTACCTAACTGCTTCGTCGGCGGGGGAGGCCATTGTAATAAAACTAACCTAACCTAGCCTGTGCCTTCGGACAACATGGCTTATTTTCCCATAGACAATGATCCAACCAATTCTCTCTCCTTCCTTTCTCTCTTAGATATACAACCATGGCAGAACCAACCAAACAGAACAAAGACTTCCGTACCATAATAAAAACTATGTCAACCATCATCAAGACTCATCACCACCTTACGCACGCCAATTGCAAATCTACAACCCCAACTCCAACCAGCTTCAAAAACGTCCAAAAAAACCTAATACGTACAGTCCGACCGATACAACCAAATGCCACAACCGACCTGTTTAAGACAGCCAATGCCAAGAATTGGACGCAAACAACCCTCCAAATCTTAGAGGAACACTATCGGGAAACCCTAAAGAAATGTACAAGCAGCCTTTCTCAGACCTCAATAAACGATTGGGAACAGGCCTTCACCATAGCCACGAAATGGACCAAAAAAGACCTGAAAAGGATCTCCGATACAACCATTGCAGAAGCACGTGAGATAATCTTTAAAATCCCTCAAACACCTTTGGAACAACCAGCAAGCGAATCTCCACAAAACAGAACAGAAATTCCCCAACAACTAGAACCAACCCCAAATGATAAAAAAAGACGCCTTGATGAGACCAGTAGTCTACTAGACTTAGAATCTCTTGACTGGGGACCCCCAGGATCCCCCTGGTCCCCACAACTACCTAATACCCCAAAAGAACCAGAAGACGCAAGACTAAGCCCTATAATGCCAACACTACCCCAACCACCAAGCGGCCTTGTTAACCAGATCATACAAAGCCCTCTTTACACAACCCATGAGCACCATGGTAATAAATATCTAAATTGGACACTAAGTCCATCTAGACAAATCTTGATATTGGGTGATTCTAACATTTCAAGACTGCCCTACGTGAATGACGCACGCATTCAGGTATATTGCTACTCTGGCGGCAATCTATGAGGGGCCGTATAAGAAATTATTCATTCTTGTACTCTCACATACATACATTCTCCTTTCATATACATATATATTCACTCTCACATACATATATTCTTCTTTCAAATACATTTATTTTCGCTCTCACACATACATACATTCTCCTTTAGCATACATATATTTTCACTGTCACATACATATATTCTCCTTTCACATGCATATATTTTTACTCTCACATACATATATTCTACTTTCACATTCATATATTTTCACTCTCACATACATACATTTTACTCTTATATTTCTATATTTTAACACACAAATATATATATATTTTTCTCATATTTCTATATTTAACATGCATATTAATACATTTTTTCTCTTATGCATAAGCAGTCAAAGTTTTAAATAATACATGTATATAAGAAGAAAATGTATGCATGTGTGAAAAAATATATTACTGTGAGAGAAGAATGTGTGTGTGTGTGTGAAGTATAGTGGAAACGGAAGGAGTATAGTTGAAACGGATGGCAGAACATTTATCGCGCTGTGATTGGCTGTCAACCTCACGCTGTGATTGGCCGAGAAACTCCGGCAGGGTCACGTTCAGGTCGCGATCAGCATGGACGGAGATGAGACGAACTCTTTGCAGCAAGCCATTGGAGTTTTAAGAACTATTTTAACATCCTCTGATGCTATTTCTGCCATTGAGCGGCAAAGAACGTGCTCATCTGCACCGAACGTTGTTCACAGCACGGCAGAGAGTGAAATGAGACAACTTTTCAGACCAGGTGGCAACTCACAAGTCCATGCTACAGGCAATGCACCGCAAGCTACACACTGCCAAACCGGAGGATCACGGCAGTCTTTGCGATTTCAAACGCAGCAACACTTTGGCAATTGGGGCTCACGTCCGAGGAAACGGTAAGAATAAATAAGCTCTATTTTGTTGGTGCTAATTTGTAATTAACTAATTTGATTGTATATTGGTAAGCGACCGCGCTTTCCCCCTCCCACCTGTCTAGCCTATATTTAACTTCCCGCTATTGATTGTGTCCGATCTCATGCCCTCACTTCACTGACATATTATAAGGCTTCAAACATGTTCTTTGTCACGCTAAGTTTATGTACTGGCTTCCTCACATGTAAATATGTCAATTACATTACTGTAAATATGACGAGACGGAACTACAGCCATCATACGGACTGTGTCGAAGATTTATGTTTGATATTCAACATACAATCAGCTAACCGTCCTCCGGTGGACTCCTGCTGCTTCTGCCGGTATAAACATAGGGTAAAACTATGAAAAAGACGTCGATAGAGAATGTATTTCAAATATCCAACCTTATACTATCTTCACCGCGATCCACGCATTGACGCATTCACGCATTGTTTTTTCGCTTCATGCAAGTAACCGTCCGCCATAGTAACCGTCAATACAATATTAGTAGTCTTTTGTGTTTACACATAACTTATCTTTGTCTGACTCTGTCCGGGAGTATATAAAGGCTTTAGAAATTGAATCTTCCATGTTGAGAATGCATAATACATTACAATTATTAATTATAATGTCATAGTTTTTGGGGGGTAGTAATGGTAAAAAAAAGTGCTATTCACTGGGATTATTTTGCGTATCATTATACTCCTTTGGTTGTTGTACTTTTACAAAATTCCAATAAAATGTAAATCACAACTACAGATCATTGTCACTTTGTTCAGCGACAAGTGTTAGTAGCATTTGCAATCCTAATATTGACAGTGCCAAATTTTAAGTAAAAAGGATGACGTTATTTGTGGGAAAGCCTTTTTGTTGTATGGTATTGCTGTTTCATCAGCTCAAGTTAAGTTAATCAAATGGTTTAATGTAGGCCTTGCCTACACTGTCACCTGTTTCAGTGAAATGTTGAAGGATATAAATCATTGAATGACAGCTAACTTTAAAGTTGTTGTTGTTGTAGAAATAAGGTAGCCTATTATGTGCCATGTGTTATATAAAAGGATAAATACATATCAAATATGTCTGCTTTGTTTTGTAGGGCCAAAATTCAACATCACAATACTTTCAACAAGGATGTTATCCTTCTTTCAAAACCATCAAGCAGTGTCGTTGTCAAGCATCGCACTAAACAACAGTTACATGAACACGGACATATACTGAATGGGTTTGAATTCCAGAAGTCTTGGGACCAGAAGACTGTCACTGAACAAATAAGGGAAGCCTTTGGAGAAAAACTGTCTGCTGAAGTGAGGTAAGCACTTTTAGTTGATTGGCTATATTGTGTCCAATCATCACTTCCAATGTGTGTTGTACATTTTTCCATTAATCACAAAAAGAAGTTCCCCCTCCCCCTTTTCTTATTTTTCTTTTTTAACAAAACCATATTTACTCTTTTTTTTTCAGCCTTGAGTTTCTAATGGCATGTGGCAACAGATTGATTTCCCCCAAACTGCGTGCTGGACAGGAACTGGATGCAAATCTCATACACAAAATATATAAATCGAAAGCTCTATACCTCAGACCATCAAAGCCAATTTTGGTAAGCTATATCACATTTGTATTGACCTACAGAGTACTCTTAAAATAATAACCCATAATTGGTGCAAACACATCCATACACAATGATTAAATGCTGTCAATTACCGATGACCTCTATTATCTGTTCTTCTTAAACTTTTTAATTTCAGTTTAGTAATTAAACATTTTGTGGAACTGTACAAATAATTTGAATGTTTACATTGTTCAATCTAAGACTAGAAATTGACTTAATTTGGCTTTTTCTTTGTTGGAGTATCATAAGCCTCTTTCTGACCAAGTAGTTACAGGAACATAGTTATTGGGCCACTTCTAATCAGTTAACTACTCTCCCCCAAAACCAGTTTTGCCATTTGCACTGGCCAAGTGGCCATAAGAGCTGACATTTTGTTATTGTAACACAGCGATCTAATCACCGCTATGCAGAAAAGGGAAAAGACCCGCCCTGAAGTAAAAGCTGAAAGAGTTACAAGAAATACGTTCAGAGGAACTTAATAATCCCGAATTGGTCCTTTCGAACACAAGAAAAGAAGGGTCAGAAAGTGGCTATTGTTTATAATTAGGAGGGGATACTGGTACTCTTTGGGAGATTTCACTTTAAAAGATGGATGGTAGAAGTAACTTTCGGAAATATGAAGACAAATATTGATGTTTCCAGGTACTGGATGATGATTCTTTTAAGGATGATAGCAGCGATGACGACAACTTGAGTTCAACTCGCCAACTGAGGTCCTCATCTCTAACACAAGTTAGACACAGTTATGCATCTTCAGACAGTTTGACCAGTCCAACAACTGCCTCCCCATTAAACAGTACTTCTGCAGTACAGTCTTTTGCCTCATCACTTGCAAGTGAAGTCTTATCCACTCATACTCCAGCCTCAACCTACCACAGCAATATCTCACCTAACACCACCATTTCAGCAAGTGGTTCTTCTAATCAACTGCCAGTATGTCCTTCCACCAGTCAGCCTTCTGCCTTACCATTTGGAGGAACAACTTCAATTCCAGATCCAACCCTAGTTGTGTCTTGGCCAAACGGTACAAGCTTACCCTACCAAAGCAGCACTCCAGCAAGTCATTCCTCTGAGTTACCGTCTACCTCAACACACCATCAAGCAACAAACTATGATACCTACCTTTCAATAATGTCTGTACTGTCTGACCTTTCCTCTGATGAGGAGGAACTGAACCAGGCTATACTAGCAAGCTTACATAGTGAAAGGTTAGTGCAAATGTTTTAAGATTTAGAACATTTTCATTTTGCACTATTGATACTTGCTAACATACCTGACATTCCTTTACTGAAATTAAAATTTGTCAATGAAGAATACACATGATTCACTCCTACAACTGCATTTTATGATGGTAACTTTATATAACTGATTTAATTGGTCTTGTTTCTAGAACCACAGGATCTTGGATGCCAGCAAGAGATATCTTGCAAGATCTTGCAACAAAAATAATCCAACACAAGAGATGCAAGTTTAACATTAACCGTTCAACAGTCTTGGATGGAGCCATCAGAGGTTTTAACGAGGGACGTATGATCCATGTCATACTATTTCTGTCAGATTTTCTGATGATATGGGAGTACCTGAAGAGGCTGTGGACTTGGGTGGACCAAGAAGGGAATTTCTAACACTGCTTATGGAAGCTTTGCCCAAATCTCAAATGTTTGAAGGAGAAGAAGGCAAAATGAACTTGGCCTTTGACAGTACTGGTATGTATTGATTGTGATCTCATCATTCAGGTGCTGAACCCCAGATAATTTTTACTATATTTTGTGCGATGATACAGGTACACCTTAGTTTGTACACACTGTACACACTGTCCGTGCTTTTTTTCTGTAGCCATGAGAGAGGACCGGTACTACATTGCAGGGAGGGCCATCGCAGTAAGCCTTGTACACGGTGGTCCACCCGCACGCTTTCTGTCCCCAACTCTCTTCTCTTGCCTTGTTGACGGCCCAGAACTGGCAAAGCCAGTATTGGCAGATGTTGCCGATAGTGACCTACGTGACAACATCAAAAGGGTACATTTTTGTATGTTTGTCTGTTTCTACATTAGTGCTAGTGCAGCAAAGACAGTTTTAAATGTTTTTTTCTATTTGAAGGTCATAGAGTGTAAAGCATTTGAAGAACTGCTAGCAACAACAGCCCCACTTGAGGAGTATTTGGCCAATGCTGGCTGCCTAAGGCCTCTGCGAAAGTTGGAAGACAAGAAGCTGCTTGTAGATGACATCCTGATGTTTCAAGTGTTGCACAGAGTGCGTGGTCCTTTGAGAGGTACATTTAAATCTTTTTTAAGTCTTCTTTGCTTCTCAAAAGGCTTCTTTTTTTTAAATCATAGATAAACATGATGAGATAGGCAACATGTGTTAAAGATCCTGGTGTTTTTCAGAACAGACTTAGTAAAAATGGAATATAATATTCATAATGCTGTAATTAGTGTCTAATCTCTTGGAAATAGAAGTTGTTTTATTACTTTAAGAATGAGCCTTCTATATCTACATAGGAGTGGGGGGTATTGCCATGTTTCCCTTCTATTTTACTAATTTATCAGACAAACTACGGACTAACAGAATGGACAAACTTAACAGCATTACGCATTTTTATATATAGTAGGTGCTTGCCAAAAATGCATGCACCTGTTGGAAAACAAAGAAGTACTAATAAATAAATAACTAATTACATCTACACCTCATGACTTGATATTATGGAAAGATTTGAGGCAGTGGAGAATGTCATCTTAAGTAACTAGCTTTGTGTCCTTAAAGTTCATTGTAGCTTCTGTAAATTTTCAGAATGGGAAGGAGCTTGCAATGTTGAATTTTACCTCCTAGATGACATTAACGTAAACCAATATTACCCACTTAATAACAAGCTTACTGTGATATTAACCATTAGAAGTTATGCGTTAATGACAGTGGAATTTAGGCACGTGCTGCCTCAACAGGTGTACCTCTGTAAGAACTACTAACTACTCTTGGTTTGAATTCTTGTATTTGCCATTCTATTGTTTCTTTGATTCATTCATCACCTACATGTGAATATGTAAAAAACTTTATTCACCATTCAAAATACTTTAAAAGTATTGTTGATTTTTACTCAGATTTAGGGATGGACTGAGAACACTTGGTGTGCTGGACAAAATCAAAGCTCACCCGGAGAGTTTTCGCCCCTTCTTTGCTGGTCTCCTACAACCCTGACAGCTGACCTGGTTGAAAGCCTCTTCACCATCCGCCTTTCTCCAGCTGGCAGCAATAAAAGGCATTCTGAAGAAGTTGTTGTTCCTTTCTGGAGAGACTACCTCTCAGATGCAGAAGGTTATTGTAATGTTTAAATGAATTGAAATAACTACTTATTTGACATTGCACTGCATCTTACCATTGTCTATCAGTTTAGAGTAGTGAGGTGTGTAGTGTTTTAATCTAATATCTGATGTATTTCTTTATATAGAGCAAGAAGAAACACAGAAGCTAGGGATGATTCTCGCCTTTGCCACTGGAGCCAATATTGTTCCACCAATTGGCTTCTCTCCACAGCCTTCAATTGAATTTCTTCACCGAGAGCATGATGCAGGAACTACGTCTAAACTACCCATTGCAAACACATGCATTAATTGTCTAAAGTTACCACTGCACACTTGTTACAAAGACTTTCAGGAAAACATGGACTTTGCATTGGGCAATACCCATGGATTTGGCATGGCTTAATATGCATGCAGAGTGGCCTTGTTCCCAGTATTCTGTTGAAAGGTTGAGCTCACACACAGATACTGTAGATAGATACAGATAAATGAAGCAGCACTGAAATAATAACAAGAGTTCCTGACACGCATAGATTTGGTTCTCATCATTCTGCAATTTGGAGAGTTCTTTGGTGTGCAAAATACAAATTAGTTTTATCCTTTTTAAAGGAAGGTTCATAAGAAGTATAGTTCAGATTTTCAGACTTCAATGAAGGTAAAATAAAATGTAATGCAGAAATCTATTGTGGAGTAAGCTTAAAATTTAGAATTTGGCTTGGTTTTGTGGCCAGTATTATCTTGCCAGTAATCTTGAAGCTGCTTGTTTTCAGTGATAATTCATACATGTATGTAATTGGTATTTTAATTTTGATAGTGTCTGCTATAATCTTTTGTGCTTGATTGCATTACATATGCCTACTTTTATTTGCATGGACCATTAAAACAAATGTTTGTTGTTCAAGTATTTTTTACCTTCAAGAGTTCAAATCTTACTGTTGGGGATAACTGGATAAAGTGTATAAGCATCCTATAGATGACACAATGACTGACCTGACATTTTGTCTAATAACATTAAATATTGATATGGTGCACTGGGTAAGGAATTGCTTACTAAAACTAATCTACACACTGGCATTATGTTGACCGATTTTAATTTAGACTCTTATTAGTGACTAAGTAATTAGTAATGCTTTATACTTTTGACTTGTTTGTCTTGTTCTTTAACTACTAAAATCTGTTTCCCTTGATTTCCATTTCTGCAGATAACCAATTTATTATTGATAGATTTTGTTTATCCTGTTAAAGGACAAGTCAGATTTTAATAACATTTGAGATGTCTACATCCAAAAGCATGAAAATTTTCTTTTCAAAAAAAAACCTTTTCAGTAACAATTTTTGAACATATAAGCATGATACAATGATACCATGACCTTAAAACTATAACAGTATCTCTAAGACAACATTATGATTACAATATTAGGAATGCCTCTCAAGAAAATGCACAAGGTTGCAAAATAAATCTATACCATGATTTCCATCATCTTCAAATGGATCAAAGGTCTGCTGAAGTGTCTCCATTGTTGTGTCACTGATAGTAATGTTCACTGATGGAACAACAACAACATTGTTTGTCTGTAACTGTGAGAGTGGTCTGTCATCAATAGCAAAGTCACTGTCTATGTCATAAACACCATTCATACTAGGGTTATGCATTCCAACATTATTCACTATGCCCCTTTGCCACAGCTGAAGTGGAGTTTGCCCCCTTGTGTTGAGAGACCATGGTTGTTCCACTGGTTCTGAAATTCAGTCGCAGCCCTTTGAATTCGTGGCAAATAAATATAATGAAGACAAAATAAATGGATTTCATTAAGTGAATCTAATACATTATTCTGTTCCATAAAGTTGAAAAGATTAACAAAATGAAATGACACTACTCGATTTAGCTCTGCCCATAATCTCTATTCTTTGATTATGGACTGATCTGCCAGTGATAACACTATGTCTGTTTAACCCTCTCCTGTAAAGCATGAAACGGGCAACACCAGTGTTTTCCATTCCATGGTCACATCTCACCCTGGATGGTAATCCAAAGTTCTGAACACCGGTAAAGAAAAGTGAGAAAACACTAGAGGCCCTGTTGTTGTCTAGACAAGCCAGGTAAATGATGGTTCGACTAAAACCATCTACACAGCCGTGGAACACCATCCTCCATCTCACAAGTTTGTGGTTTCCATCAATGTGCCTGAGGAAATTAGGAAAAGGGGGACATATTGTAAATCGTGCATCAACAATTATTAACGTCAAATTTATATTCTCAAATTCATAGGACCTCCCAATAGTCCTACTCCAAATTCTTAGTTATGTTTCTGAAGTCTAGCCATTGGAGATACATTTAATCAGTTGCTTACTTTTCACAGGGTTGGGTTGATATTTGTAATAAACACCCAAGAAATCCCCAGTTTGTTTCCCTAAAACATCATCACTGAGATTTCAGACAAAAGACATCACATCACATAGAATGAATAGAATTGTATGAATTACTTTTGGTGAGTGTTTTACAGCGATCAAATTAAAATAAAAAAATAGTCTCTTTTTTTTGGGCTGCTAGTTAACCAAATTTGGATTCTGTGTAGATATATAAATATATATATATATATAATTAAAATTAAAAATTGCAAGATATTTTGTCAGTATATTTTCCTCGGATTTCCCTGGAATATGGGTAAAGAAATCTGAATTCTGGGTGACTAACTTTGTGCTTTTTGATTTACATTTAGTTTTTATGTTGGGAATTTACTCACCATAATTCATTGGGAGTTGGAACACTATATACTCGTCGGCGTATTGCATGGCGTCTTCTGAGGATCGCCCAATGGGATCAATTTTTGCAGACTCTGTCTAACACGCCACCTTTGAATGCGTAGCCCACGTGACCTCAAGCTCCCTGAACGTATCGTTCACCTGCATTTGTGGTTGACTGAAGAATTTCAGCGACAACTCTGTTCAGGTTGTCATCTGACAGTGTTGCATATGTCAGTGGCTGAATACCAAGCAGCTGTCTGTGCCTGTAGAGAGTCCGACAGCTAACTCCTAAGCATGTTGCGATGCTTTGCCAGTTCATTCCAAGGGATACTAGATGAGAGATTTGATCTTGTGAAATGCTGTACTGAGGCCTTCCTTGAAGCCCAGTCATCACAGGTGGAGGCAACAGGGCATACCTGTTCTCAGACCTGGCTCTTTGCCTGCTTTCATGAGAACTCACCAAAAATGAAGATATCCATATAAAGACTCTGATGTATTGATCGTTTCCCTATTTCTTGAATCTTCAACAAATCTCGAGATTAATCCAGATAAGGTTTGAACGTGATCACGAAGTTCTCCATACAGCCTCTCATGAACAAAGAAATCTGTAGCTCCTCTTTGGATATTTTCAACACATTCCAATATATTGATAAAAAAATGTCTAATATCATTTTCATTGCTACTTACTCCCAAAATGAGAAACTGAACTTGACAAGAAAACAGGATTAGTTTGAATAGCATCATTGTGTAGGTGGGCTCCTTAAATCCAGGTTAGGACCAAGCTAAACACGTCTTGCACATGTATGTTTTGGTTTGAGAGTGACTTCCTGTTTAGGGAGGAACTTCCTGTGTCAGTGAAAGTAATGGATAGCACAAAAGATGAGTGTCAAGAATATACATATGTCAAAGTGACGATATAAGTATGTGGCTGAGATACTAAGTATATGTATGTGAGAAAAAGGTTTATACATGTGAGAATGAAAATAGGTATATGTAATAAATAGAATGTATGTATGTAAGAGTAAAGAATATATGTGCATTAAGGTGTGAATATATGCATCTGAGAGTGGAAATGCTTGTATGTGTTGAAAAGTAAAATGTATATATGTCAGAGTGAAAATAAATGTATGTGAAAATAGAATGTATGTATATGTGAGAGTGAAAATGTTAGTATGTGAAAGGAGAATGTATATATGTGAGAGTGAAAATATTAGTATGTGAAAGGAGAATGTATATATGTGAGATTGAAAATATATGTATGTGAAAAGAGAATGTATATATGTGAAAGGAGTATGTATGTATGTGAGAGTACCAGAATGAATAATGTCTTAAACGGCCCCTCATAGCAACCTCAGCCACGCCGCACATCTCCTTAAAAATAAGACCCCAACCTCCGACCAAGTACAAAAGGCAATCTTGTCATTTGGCTTAAACAACTGGAAAATTGACAACCCCTGCCACTTGAAAAAAGACCTGGATGCTATGCTAGCTACAGCAATAGACACATTTCCGCTAGCAACAATTTACATACCGATCATCAATTACTCTGAAAGACTTCCAAAAAAGCTCCAGGACAACATCGAACTCCTCAACGGCCTAATTAGGGACACTACGCACCAGATTCCTGAAATAGAAAAAGAAAGGTTCTTTACAGGTCCAGATAATCTACATTGGACTCCACAAACAGCAATGGAGATACTAAACCACTGGAGATCTTTTTTGATCTAAACGGTGCCTCAATGGAGGCCCCCCAAACGCTAAATAAAGAAATTTGGAACCTCACAAAGATACAATTGACCAAATCCCAGGAGGACCTCCTAAAAAAAGGACTCTCTTTTATCCCAACTAAAACTCCGAAACAAAATGCCCTGAAAATGGATTTAGCTCAATACCATAGACGCATTAAACTTCATACATATTTTGGCCAAACACCACTCCCCAAAAAAAAGGAAATTCCACTTACCCTCTAATTGGGAACCGGAACCTTCGAAACTACCAATATCCTTGAATGAACTAATTCTACAAGATCAAAACTCTACAAACTGACTCAAGATGATCAAAGATATACCCAACTTAACAAAAGATGAAAGACAGGCACTACGGGACCTTAAAAAAAGAACGGATATCATCGTAAAACCAGCAGACAAGGGAAGCACAATTGTTCTATTAAATCGAACAGATTATACAAAGGAAGTCTTATGTCAGCTAGGTGACACTAAATACTACAAACCACTAAAAGAACCCATTAAGGAGGAAACGGCCCTCCAAATATCGAATATACTCGAGACTCTTAAACAAAAAGGTTTTCTTACCAAAAAAGAATACCAATATCTCAAAGGCCAAGCCCCTTATAGGACAAGATTATTCTACATCCTTCCAAAAATCCACAAACCAAAGACTAACTGGATTGAAAACACCCCACCGGGTCGCCCAATAGTTTCAGATTGTGGAAGCGAAAGCTACGGCATTGCCGAGTACCTGGACACTTTCCTAACCCCATTATCTACCAAACACCAAAGTTATCTAAAAGATACAAATGATTTCATTCAGAAAGTCAGACAAGTAAGGATAACCGAACCATGCAAACTGTTTACCATGGATGTTAAAAGTTTGTACACAAACATTGACATCAGTAAAGGGATGGAAATTATAACAAAATGGCTCCAAAAATACCCAATAAATGACAGACCTGATAAGGAAATT
Organism: Percina caprodes; assembly: GCA_013375575.1. Taxonomy (NCBI): domain Eukaryota; kingdom Metazoa; phylum Chordata; class Actinopteri; order Perciformes; family Percidae; genus Percina; species Percina caprodes. Next base: position 56,109 of record JABXJD010001179.1, read on the forward strand.
CTACAGTTGCTACACTTAAGTTTAACCAGAAACGACTTCGAGTTTGACGGAAAATATTACTTGCAAACCAAGGGAACGGCCATGGGCAAACGATTTGCCCCGGCATACGCCAATATTTACATGGCTGATTGGGAGGAAACAGCCTTTCTGAAATGCAGTAAACTGCCCAAAAGCTACTACAGGTATCTCAATGATATATGGGGTATCTGGACCCACACCGACAAGGATTTTGAAAACTTTGTTCAAATCTTGAACGATCACCATGATTCGATCGAACTCGACCCAATTCTACATGACAGAGAAGTTAACTTCCTGGATACCACTGTCTTCAAAGGACCAGGTTTTGAACAAACAGGAATCCTAGACACAAAAATCTTCTTCAAACCAACAGACACACACGCTCTGTTGCATAAATCTAGCTTCCACCCACAACACGTATTCAAAGGGATTATCAAATCACAACTACTAAGATTCCGGAGAGTCTGTAATAACCCAGAAGACGAGGAAAAGGTCACAAAGACTCTAATTAAAACCTTAAGAAGGAGAGGTTACTCAAGATCTTTCCTCCGCAGAACACAGAAGAACACATACCACATATCCAGAAACTTGGACCACACAAAACTCTGGGAATCCAAAAACGATCATTCCTTTGATTACAACCTATTCAGGTTATACAAAGAAAGCTAACAAAGTAATCAAAAAGAACTTTAATCAAATACTGTCGCACACCACTCTACCAGAGAAATATAAAATCATATCTGCTTATAGGAGAAACCCGACTCTGAAAGACACACTGGTAAGAGCAAAACTACACAGGAAATAAATATTTCCACAAACAAACAAGACATCTCCATCACTTCGGAACATCCAAGGATCTCATACACATGGATATATAACCAAAAGTAACCTCAAAGGGACGCATCCCCTCTTAAGATAAATATCTTGGACTAAAAAGGAGAGACCTCAATTAATTGTATATAGTTTTTACCTTGTTATCTCTGTTCATATTGTTCTAATTTGTTTCATTGTAAATATTTTTTGTGATTAAAGATGTTTCATGAGGATTTGGATAGAAAAATGACGACAACATGGGAAATTATTCACGGCAAGTCTGGATCAAAAATTTGTTCCATGACAAAAATGCTGGAATACGCCCGAAGCGGATTTCTTTCCAATCCTCTCTTAAAAACATCTTTAATTTTATAACCTAACAATTAAAATATTAATTAAAAACAAACCTTTTCATTCTCCTCCCCTCTCTTCCCTCATGCAAATGAGGGAGTAGGGGGAGGTAGAGCGTACTAGCCCGACCATAGGCGGGGGAGGATTGCTCCGATCCGACCTTTTCTCCCTGGCTCTACCTCCTTCCTAATTTTTTCTCAACTCTTAACAATAATAATCTAGTAACTTAAACATTTATGAGACAGAGATAACAAAAAACAAAAAATAAAAAAGATAAAAATAAAAAATAAAAAAATACGGAAATAATAATTTTGAAAAAAATAAAAAACAAACCTTTTCATTCTTCTCCCCTCTCTTCCCTCCTTCCTAACTATATCTTTTACTTGAATTTATAAACAAGATTCGGCAGGGGAATCTTGGCTTCTGGCCACTCTCCCCGTCCCTACATTCTCCTTTCCTTTCAAGAATCCTTCCTCTCAAAATAAATAGAAACAAACCTAAAAAACTACTAACCCAAACCCTAACCCTAACCTTAAAACCTAAAAAACTACTAACCCTAACCCTAACCTCTACTTGACTTAACCAACATAGAAATAAATAGAAACAAACCTAAAAAAACTACTTACCCTAACCCAAAAAAACTAATAACCCTAACCCTAAAAACTAACCCCTAACCCTAACCCTAACCCTAATCTTAACCCTAACCCCTAACCTTAACCCTCCCAAGGGTCCCTCCCAAGATCATCCTCCCTTTTTTTTTGTGTGTGCACACCAAAAGATCTCGGACTCACCACCTACATAGGATGGCTTTTTAGGAACTTTCAAAGCGGCTTTTTATCCCCTTTTAATTGTTTAAGGACTGTGTGGACCCAGGGGTGCCCAAGGGGGCATCCCTGTATTCGGAAAAACGGCCTAAACAACGCAAGGCCTCCGAACCTGTGAGTTTTAAGTTACCTTTAACCTTATTAACGTTTTATTCCAGTTTTAAGGAACCTGCCCTTCTCTTTCTTTCTTCTAACTTTCTTAAATCCCCCTCTCTTTCATTTTATTGTTAATCTTTAGGTACCAGGGTTTTATGTGGCCTATTTGTACAGGCTTTTTATTTGTCTTTTAAAACGGTTTTTTTTCCACAGGTGGTTTCCCTCCATTTTATTCCCTCCATTTTTATGTGCAGCCGGGTCGGCCATTTTGCGGGTCCTGTGGGGGTGGTTTTATTGGCTGGGACCGTCCTGCAGCTTTGTGGCTAACATGGCAATACCACTACACAACAAGTTTACACCGCTGGCGCTGGCTCCGGGGGGCGGGGCGGTGGTGGGGGGGGCGAACCATCGCTCCCCTCCTGCCCTTCCCTCGGGGGCCGGCAGCCAGCCTGCACACACTACAGTTCACCATAACTATCTCCACACCAAGACATACTTCAAACTGTTACAGGCCATCCACCATTCGGAAATCATCAATCACACACTGCACATAGGCACTTTTCCACAAGGCATGATGAAACACATCACTAGACTCACCTCCTTCATCAAACCCTCCTCCCCCAACAATAACACACTGGACCTGGTTAAACTCAACACGGATACTTGGATGCACAATAACATCACCATACTTAGGGACCATTATGACACAGTCATTGCCACACTGCTGCAGGACCTCCCACCATTCGCACATGCATCTTTTACCAAATCCATCCAGTGGGGGAGGGCGAGATACAGGAGGAAACTTACGGCCTCCTCTGTCGCCACGCTGAGGGACCTCATCTCTAGGGGTCCCCAGACGGAGGAGGCCCCTCCGCCACCTCAGCTCTCCCCTAACCACTTTCCACCACTTCCAGAACCAGCAGGTCCCCCCCTCCCCCTACCCTCTCCCTCACTCCTTCCCCCTCTTACTCCACCTCATCCTGCCCCTCCTATAGCTGTCCCTCTCCCATCCCTCCCAAGATCATCCCCCCTTTCCTCCCCCCCCCTCCCCTCCTCCCCTCCCTTTCACTTCACTTCACCTCACCTCACCCATCCTTCCCCCTCCCCTACCTCCCCCATTTTTCCCACCTTACTTCCCGAACCTTCTCCTCCCCCTCTTCCCTCCCCCCCTCCACCAGCTCTTTCTGTTGCACAACGTGATCCCTCAGGCCTCTGTACGTTGGAGGTGGGGGAGCCCGGGGGGCCCGGCGGGGCGGCTCAGCCTCCAGCCCGGCTCCCTAAACGGAACCCGAGACGACAAGTGAGGGTAGAAATTAACCCGCTGTCCGTCAAGGAGCTCTGGCAGCATGGGTTGGTTTGTGCTGGGTCCCTTGCCTGCCCCCCTGCCTCCCCCCCTCCACCACCTGTCCACAGTAATATCATAACCAATGTTGCTCTCCCATGTAGTAACACCATTTCACCTCTGTCACCCCCAGAATCCATTTCAGCATACATACAGCAGAGGGAGCCAGAGCTGTTGGCTGCAGGGCCCTGTGGGGGAAACCCAACCACTGAGGTGGATGTGAAAACAATGATGAGAAAGGGACAAATGAAAAGCGAAAAGTTGCTTCCACCCCACACATCTGAGTTATCCACCTCTACCCCAAACGGGGCCTCTGCGGCAGCACCTGGCTCCCCGGGACGCCCGGAACCACACACACACCCACGCACTTTTAGAAAAATACAGGACTGGTCGCTGGAGGTGGGGAAGCGGACCCTCTTTTTGGGGGACTCCAACCTCTCACGTATTCCATCCTTCACAGACCCAGACATACAGGTTGACAGTTACCCCGGAGCTACCTTCCATCACATAACAGCCATTTTAAAAAAACTACACCCACAACCAGACACACAGCACGTCATTCTTTCAGCCGGACTCAACAACTGCCTTTCAGAACATGAACAGACCACCATACTCAAACAGCTACAGCAGATGGTAAAAACTGGTCACATCACTTTTCCAAACGCCACCGTCTACATCCCTGTAATAAACTTTTCCAACAGGTTGAATCCACGCCAGCATGCACTACTAACCACCCTCAATAATGCAATAACCTCAAAATATACCTTTCTTGCAGAAATTAATCCACTTCTTTTCCGGACAGCCAGAGACCACATCCATTGGACATCAGACACGGCCGAGATGTTGTTCAAGTACTGGAAACAACAATTAAACTCATAACGGGGACCAACTGTCATAGTACAACCCCCCAGTCAAATATAACTAACCTCTCTGCTGTTTTCTCCCTCACGCCTGCACAGCTGGAGATCCTGGAAAAGGGCCTCACTTTCATCCCCACACCCAAACCTCCAACCCGGCCGGAGCTCAGGGGGGACCTACACACCTTTCACAGGAGGCTTAAACTCCTGGATCACTTTCAGGGAGGACAGAGGCGAGAACCTGTGCTCTTCACCGGACCGTCCCACTGGGAACCACACTCGGACACAATATCACCACAAATAACACAATTAATCAATAAAAACAACCAAGCACTCACACATTGGCGCCCTTTCCACACAGAGCACCCAACATTAGCCAGGAACACAAACAGATTATCAATTCATTAGGTAATAACAAACACATAGTCATAAAACCGGCTGATAAAGGGGGCCAAATAGTTATTCAAGACAAAAACAATTACATTTTAGAAGCCAACAGACAGTTAAATGACACCACATATTATAGACCACTAACTAACACATTACAAATAGAAACACAAACACTTATTAGGGACATTACAGATAAACTTTACCAAAACAAATTCATCAACTTGAAACAGAAAAAATACCTGGACGGTCCGGATGAGCCCAGGTCTCGCCTCTTCTACCTCCTCCCGAAGATCCATAAGCCTCCTGTGACTTGGACGGTCCCCTTTGTTGTTCCGGTCGGCCGACCAATAGTTAGTGACTGCGGATCAGAATCCTATAACATCACAGAATACATAGACCACTTCATTAATCCACTCTCTAAACTGCATCCCAGCTACATCAAGGACACCTATGAATTTGTTAATAAAATAAAAAACCTCCAGGTACCCGGTCACACTCTCCTCTTTACAATAGATATAGACTCACTTTACACCAACATTGAAACACCACTTGGCCTTTCTGCAATAAAACACATTTTTAATAAGCACCCTGATCCATCCAGACCAGACAGCCATATTTTGCAACTACTTCACATCACACTCACCAGGAACGACTTCACTTTCAACAACAAACACTATCTCCAGTTGTGCGGGTGTGCAATGGGCCGGAAGTACTCCCCGTCGTACGCAGACATCTATCTGGCCCATTGGGAGGAAACAGCTTTTCACAAACTCACCATCAAACCTCTGCTTTATTTCCGGTACTTGGACGACATCTTTGGTCTATGGGACAATACAGAACCGACTTTCTTGACCTTCCTGGACACCCTCAACTCACATCATCCTAAAATAAAACTCAAACACACCCTTCAACCCGTTACAGTGGAGTTCCTCGATACGAGGGTCTTCTTCCACGGCTCCGCGACCAGTCAAAGACACTAGCCACTAAAGTGTATTTTAAGGACACAGACCGCCATGCACTCCTTCATAAAACCAGCTATCACCCCAAACACACGTACAGAGGCCTCATCAAGTCCCAGCTGATACGCTTCCACAGGATCTGCACCTTCCCGGAGCACGTGGAGGTGGCCACCAGGACACTTTTTAGTGCGATGAGGTTGAGGGGTTACTCGAGGCGCTTCCTTAGAGGGATCAAGGCGGAGGTCGGCGGCGGTCTCACAAACAGAGACCAGACAAGCGCCATCCAGCCGTCTAGCTCGACCCTCGTCCCTTTGGTTGTTACCTACTCGGAGAATCTGAGAAACCTCATTCCATCGATAAGGGGGAACTTCCGGGGGGCGGGGCAAGAGTGTGACGTGCTGAGGGACTGCCGCATGATCTCCGCCTACAGAAGAAACAAAAACTTAAAAGACTTACTGGTTCACACAAACTTGAATAAGAACACGGACCCTAGGGAAGCGCTTCGAGGCTCGGACATTGGTTTTATTCATCTCCCCATATTTTTAACCCCATAGCAGAGCTGGTTTTAACCCTTGGCAGGTCCTGCAACACACCACCATTAATGTGGTCTACGCAATTAGGTGCAGGACCTGCCATAAATTTTATGTGGGGAGACAAGAAATGCTCTCTATTTACGGATAAAACAACACCAATACATTTTAAACAAGGGCGATGGCACAACTGTTTTATATGCACATTTTAAACTCCATGGCCCTCAAAATGTTCAGAGCATGGGCCTGGAGAGCAACAGAGCCTGGACCACGGGTCAGCGCCGGGCGGCGGAGAGGAAGTGGATCCATTTTTTAAAACCATAGACCCTATGGGTCTTAATGAAAGATATTAATGTGGATCCGCTTCTCTTTTTAATTAAGTTTTTATCTTCTAAAACCTTTCCCTCCCACTGCTCTGGTCTCCTCTCTCCTCAGATTTTATCGGGACCCCTGCAGCGCATCAGAACCTGCCTTTTAACTCCCCTATATATTCTCTTTCCTTTCCTTTTTCTTTCTTTGTATTTTTATGACCTTTTTATTCTATATAATGCTTTTTCTTTTCTTTTAAAGCAACCAATTTCTGCCTGCAGGGGGCAGCCGACCTAGATATAGATAGAATTTTATATGTTTACTTCTCTTAAATAAAGTTATTAAATATGCCTTGGTGTTCTCTTATGATTTTTATTCTTGGGTGTTTATACGGGAATTTTTACAAAGGGATTATTAATATTTATTGTTTTGTTTTACGCCATGAATTGCTTGCCTCTGTATTTTAACATGACGATACACGTACCATTGGTTTTATGCATGGGACTAACAGTGTGTGTTTTTATTCTATGATGTATTTTAAATGTTTTATCATTATTTTATTTATTATTGCATGGCTCTTCATGTTTTTATGGCACTTTTTAAGCACTTATACTAATTTTAATGGTCTGTGTATTTTTTATCTTCAGGGGCAAGTAATTCAAACAGTATTTTTAGTACTTTTAAATATTAAGTATTTTTTATTGACACCGGGCATTTTATTTATCAAACATAGTTCTTATTATCTTTCTATATATTTGATGAATTTAATTTACTTTATTTATATTTATAATTTTCCTCCCTCTTTTTCTTCCTTTTCTTTCTTTTCTTTTCTGTATATACACATATATTTTAATTATTGTAATTTTACTGTAGTGTCTCGGATGGAGGAGCCGGAGCAGGAATGGAGGAGACCTTTTATTTAAAGTTTTATGTTCCCGCTGCCCGCCCTGTCCTGTGGTTCTGTGGTCCTGCTCTGAGCATTGGCCTTTCCTTTAAACTGCTTTTAGAACCTAATCAGGTTTTTAAGGAGACTCGAAGTGTTTTATTCACACCGGGGGTCCCCTTGTGCCCGTGCCCCTCGCAGCGCCCATCCAGGGCACTACGTTTTTACCCTAACCTAAACCCCTAACCCCTAACCCCCTAACTCTAACAAATAACCCTAACTTTAACCCCTAACCCTAACCCGATTAACCATACCCACTTTACATATTTGTCCATTATACTACGCAAACTACCCACCTACTTTAAGGTTTTACTCCAACCAATTATTGATCATTAACTCCAATGTTTCATTGAAATCTATCCTTCAAATTTTGTACACCAATTATTAACATAGTTTCTACTTAATCATGATAATATCACCATAATTTATCCTTGATAGAGAATTCATTTTTATTAAGTCATTTATTCATCTTATTTCCTTTTAGTAATGTTATTTCCTTTTATTAATGTCTTGCAATAGTTTAACCTTTATGCTTGTAGTAATGTCTTACAATAGTTTAACCTTTATGCTCTTTATATGCACATTTAACAAACAGCTTTTCTATGCTTATCATACGCACGTTAAAGAGACTGTATGCACATTTAACAAACAGCTTTTCTATGCTTATCATACGCACGTTAAAGAGTTATGTTTCTCTAAGTGCAGAAACAGTAAATGTCTGCAGCAAACCACGGGTTGTAGATATCTTTAGGACCGAGGTCATATGCCTGCACGTTGTCCTGTTTCTTCATGGATAGCCATCACAAAGCATTCCTTCTGTATCAACAACTGTGAATCAATGTGTGTGTTTTGAATAAATAACGACTCTCTGCAGAGATACAGTTGAAGTTCCCTGAGAGCAATGCTGGAGATAGGTTGCTCACGTGCGTTCTTCCCTCTTGCAATAGTCTATTAACTGCTAACTACCGTCTGAGTCTTGTTTTCTTGCTTGACCGTCTTTGATTTAATAAGTTAAAGTGTCCTGAACCTGACATTTTCTGGTGCCGAAACCCGGGAGTCAACAGCTGAGTAGTCCAGGACCGCGCTCGATCAAGGCCGGAGAATCTGTTAACAGCCGTCCACCCCTTCGCGGGACGGGGCCCTAGGTTGGTCCGGTGCTGCCCTGCGCCCCTCGGTGACGACTCCCACAGTCAAGGAGCAAACAGGCACAGGTGAGTGATGCAGTTTTGAGTTTCTGAGTGGGCACAGGGTCTACTCCAGAAAAAAGTGCACAGTGGCCTGGGGCCAGTTATTGCTAGCTAAATTGAAAGTATCATTGATGTTTATTCTTGCTGTCTGGGATTGTGATTGAGTAATATATCTGTTTGCCTGGGGCCGGATAAAAAGCTCAAAGTGAGGCTATCATTGATGTTTATTTTCTGTCTGGGATAAAGCTAAGCAAATAACGGGGAAATATCAGTTGATATTTTCTATCTGTCTGGGACAGAACCGAGCGACACAATTCTCCCCGAGCGGGGAGACGGCAGATGTGTCTTGAAGCCGTTCTGAATAATTTCAGAAGTCCGGCAGTTTCTTGCTTTCACTGATAGTGAAAATGTGTTTTGAAGCCGTTCTGAGTAATTTCAGAAGTCCGGCGAGGTGTTTTCCTGCTCTCACTGATATTGCTGGTTTGTTTTGTGTTTTCTGAGTTTGCTGTTGTGTGTTTTTGCTGTTTTGCTGGGTTTTGCTGTTGTGTGTTTTGACCATTACGCTAGTTTGTGTTGCTGAATAGCGGGTTATTGTATACTGTGTGGCTATTTGTTATTTGTCTGAAAACAATAAGGCTGTTGCTGCAAAGCGGGTTATTGTATTTGTTATCTGTCTTACACCAATAAGGCTGTTGCTGCATAACGGTTTAAGTGTGGTTAGTGAGGGATTTTGCTAAGACACAGAAACACAGGTGGTTGCAGCGCAGTTTTTGTTTGTTTTTTATTGTGGAATTTGTGAGTTGTGAAATAGATTAAGGAAGAGAGATGGGTCAGAATCAGAGTGTCGCCATTCCTAAAAAACCTTCCCGGGAAGTGTAGAATTTGTGAAGGACTGGGAGAATAAGTATGGTTTTGATGGACGGCTTAGGTTAGATTCTGTGAATGGTTTGCTAGCGCGTTTATATGTTGAGGAGAGAGTGGCAATTAGGGAGAAGAAGAGAAGGCACATACAACGGCAGTTGTGTGCGGCAGGAATGTGGAAAGAGGACAAAAGAGAAAGAATTAAAAAAGAAACCAGTTGCAGAATGTGCTAAGGATGACAAAAGTCCAGTTACAGAATGTGCTTTAACGATACATCCAGATGATGAGACTGGACCGCAAAAAAGAAAAAAGCCCCCGCAACAGCCCCTCCTCCCTGCACAGCAGCCTGTAGTGGCGCTCCCACCTACACTGAATGATGAGGACACAGATGAAGAGGAGGAGGAGGAAGGTAGTGAAGAGGAGGAAACGGTAGAAGGAGCTGAAGGTGGGCCGCCAAAGCCTGAAACACCCCTGTGGGCCAGAACAAGGGCGGGGGAAAAGAAGAAAATCAAGGCATCAAAGTCCACTGTCAAATTGGAGAAGAGACTTTACCCTGACCTCAGCCCCATCCAGCACCCTCCACCGACTGAGAAAAATGATACCCCTAAATCAATTGACAACACAGAGATCTGTCTGTCTCAAAAGAAGAGGCTTTACCCTGACCTCAGCCCCCTCCAGCGCCCCCCACCGGCCAATACTCCACCGCCAGATCCAGAAGAACAACCTAGTCATAGCTTCCCCATGATGGAAGTGGCAAACCCCCACTACGGAGAAGGAAATGACACAGCCCGCACTATTAGAGTTTATCGCCCATGGACCAACACAGAAATGACCGAAGCATGTAAAGGGTTAGGAGACCCTACCAAAGATGCCCAGGAATGGGTGACCAACTTCAATCAGTTAATGGCCTCATACCAGTTGAATGGTTACGAAGCAACCAAAGCTCTGCAAATCTGTTTCGGACATAATTGGGCCAGAGTAAGAGGAAGTTACACTGGAAAGGACGGCAATGGAGCATGGCTGCCAGCAGGAGACGGCAGCCTGAGCCTACAGATTACAGCCGTAGGCCAAAGTGTTACTATAGTGTGGAAGAAGCAACCAGACCACTCAAAAATCGAGGTCACAAGGCAAACCGACGGGGAAGACATCCATCAGTTCCGGGGAAGACTGGAAGACATTTTCAAAGCAAACAGCGGGCTGGTGGATGACGGGAGTGCAGAAGGGACGTACCAAAGTCAGTTAAAACAACACCTCTTGAACAACATGAGACCTGCCTTGGCTGACTTTGTCAGAAAACACCAAGTTGGTTGGAGGACTGCCACCCTGATTCAGTTAACGGAATGGGCAGCACACGCTCAAGAGGTCCTAGCAAACAAAAAGATGAAAAACTCTGACACCCAAATGCATGCTGTGGCCCAAGCTATGGTTAACATGGCAAACTACCAAGGGCCAAACAGAAGGGGCCAAGAGAAAGGTCAAAAGCCGAAACATAACCGCTGCTACAACTGCGATAAACCAGGCCTTTTCGCTCGAGAATGCCCAGATCCACCAAAGGAAAAAAGAGGGAAGCGACGCTTCTCTCCCCCCCACCTCATAATCCAGAGTACCGAGATAGGGATAGGGATGATTATGAGGACTGACGCCAAGCCGAAAAACCAAGCCAATTGGAGGACGACGTCTCAGACCAAGCAGACCCCGTAGAAATACTAGACTTGACCCAAATATTCTCCCTCAAAGAAGACGAAAAACCTTATTACACTCTCACCATTGGAGGTGAAAGAGTAAAGTTTCTATGTGACTCAGGGGCAGACAGGACAGTGCTAAAAGATAAAAACCCCGCAGTAAAACCAGGCCAAAAATGGATAGCCGTAGTATCAGCAAATGGGAAAATGCAGATGTTAAAAATTTCAAAACCAACCTCTGTATTAGACGAAGACGGCGAGGCCCATACAGCAGAATTAGTTATCAGCCCAGATTGCCCAGTAAACCTGTTAGGGCGGGACCTAATGAAACAGATCAAAATAGCATTGGTCCCCACTGAAAAGGAATGAGACCAGAAAAAATTTCTTCAGCTTATGTCCATGAAGGACGCCAATTCTTCGCCCTGGACCTTGCCACCACGGGCCCTAGGTCCGTCGTAGGTCATCTGTTGAAGTTCATACCAGAGAAAACTGGCATCAATCCTCAAAAGGAATGGCCGTTGCATGTGACCATGAAATACGAGAGAACAGTCACGCCTCCCTGAGTACGTAGATACATTGACAATCCTTTTGAGAATAAGGTAAATAGTGTGGTTAGCTATGAAGACAAGTTCCAGCAGCTAGGCCCACAGACAGTCACAGTAGACTACATCTACGCTACCCAGAACGGAGATGTAGCGGCCACAGTGAAACTACCAGACCCAATCAAAGCCCTCTGCAAAGGATATGGAAAACCACACGTCTCACTGGCCAGGACATCCGGTACCAGAGGATGGTACCAGCTTGGATGCTTAGTGACCAGACTGTCAGGACTCAGAGAAGAAAAATGGAGTCCCGGCCCTGATGGAGACGTATGCAGGGCATAGGGAAAGTGACACGGGTAGGGGTTCACTGGGTGACGGTTGCCAAACCAACCATTCATCTCGACGCATGACCTAGACAGGAAGTTTTCACTGCTGAAACAGATGGTGACCCACTTTCGGAAGTCCCCCAAACATTCTGGTCTACAGGCAAAACAGATGTAGGCTTACTAAAGACTGCTAAACCAGTAGAAGTACACCCCAAGACATCCTACAGGCCAAGAGTAAGACAATACCCCCTAAAGCCCGACGCAATTAAGGGAATTGCTCCAGTCGTGCAGAAGGCAGCTTGCATTCTAGTTGAAGACCCCACCTGCGAATGTAACATGCCCATATTTCCAGTAAAAAAGAAGGCAGAAGGGTCATGGCGATTAGGTCATGACTCAAAATTTGTATCATGTGGTAGCTAAGATGAGCCATGGGGATACCCATGTCTCAACAGGGGGGATGATGTCTATGGTACAGAAGGTGTTCCACACCTTCAAGGGATTCAATTCTTACTTAAAATTTTTTTGTAGGGGTTTTATTATCTGTTGCAGACATAATCCACAGGGAAATGTGAGACCAAAGAGAGGGAAATGCCCACAGGGGTCACATCCGTTCGAAATCCTACACATGGATTTCATAGAACTAAACCGAAGTGGTACTTACAAGTACTGTTTATTCCTAGTAGATTCCTTCTCTAAATGGGTAATAACACCCTCACGAAAAGCAGATGCCATCACTGTGGCCAAATTTGGAGGGGTAATGGTCCACATTTTGTAAATGAGACAGTGACATTATTAGGACAACACCTAGGTATAGCACTAAGTCAACATTGTTCCTACCACCCCCAGAGTGCAGGGTTAGTCGAACGAAATAACGGCACAATTAAAAATAGGCTAAAGAAAACTATGGAACAGACAGGAAAGCCATGGCCAGAGTGTCTTCCCCTGGTAGAGTTGTACATGAGAATAACACCAAACTCGACAGGGCTGACACCTTTTGAAGTGGTTCATGGCAGGCCATTTGTGTTACCGTTGTGGGAGGGGGTCCCCTGGGCAGAGAAAAGTGATGACCCAGGGGCCCTCTTGGCAGAGTGGATGTGCAAGGTGTTTAGAGATAGGAGCGTTCAGAGTGCATGTAATCTGCCTATCTCTCCCTCTCTGTCTCCCCAGGTGCGGAGACTCCAACCAGGTGACCAAGTGCTGATAAAAGTGATAAAGAGAAAGTGCTGGTCATCACCAAAGTGGGAGGGGCCATACACTGTGCTCATCACCACGCCCACAGCAGTAAAAATTGCAGAACGATCCACGTGGATACACCAAAGTCACTGTAAAAAGATCATTCCATTCCCACACCCTGACTAGACTGGAGATCGGACGGTACCAAAACCTTTGTCCGCTGAAGAAACCATCTGTGACTATAGACTCTGTACTCCAGCTATGGGTGCTCACAAGGGATGGGCCTATTCCGTCCTGCTGGCCCTCTGCCTGTCGCCGACAGCGGCCCAGTGGCCACAACACATGGACGGAAACCAGCACTCTGTGCCTCATAGTGTGCTCAATGACGAGGCTGTGTGGGACTACAAAGTGATTTACAATTCTTCTTTCGATTTGAACTTATGGTATCGTTATGCTAAATACGTAGCCAGATCCAAAAACAACACCAATTGTTATGTGTGCTCACGCATGCCAATAGCCGCCAATAACCCGTACGTAGTTCCGAAACCCGCCGACACCAGCACTATCTTCCCACACACGCTACCCTCCGCCTTAACACCTCACCTGATGAACATGTCCGTGAATTGGCAAATGCCCCCACCATTGAATGTATCTGAATTGGACAACTCCCAGTTCGTGGAAGACCCGCACAACGAGACGTTACGTAGTCCCCTCTATGGTCCTGTCCATATACCCCCAGGTGCTAACTATACTTGCTATGTGAATCACGTCCACATAATCACTGTAGACCCGATACAAATGGGAGAAGTCTCCCGAGTGCATTGCGCTGTGGTCCACACCCCCTGTACACCACTGCCCAATGGCACGCTGAACACAACCCAGGCAACACCTGGTGCGATTTGTGTACCCTATTTCCAAGCCCCTGATGCACTGGGTGTATATGGCCAGCTGGGTTTCAATTGGCTGTGTGGCTCCTATATGTTTCTAGAATTACCAATGGGATGGGTGGGTCGTTGCGCTCCAGTAGAACCTGCAGATCACTCGTACATGGTGACGCACCACCACACACGCGCCAAACGCAGTATTGCCGAACATCATGACAGCATATGGGGATCGGACGTCCCCAAAGATCATAAACTGTGGACCGATGGCCAAAAGGTAGTACATGCGCTTTTCCCGTGGGTAGGGGTGGGTAAAATTGAGCTAAGAATGGAAACAATCAGTTACCAAGTGGGGCTGTTCATGGATTCTACCATAAAGGCCCTGTCAAAAATACGCCAAGAGCTCACGGCCTTACGTCTGGTTGCCCTACAAAATAGGCTAGTGTTGGACCAATTGACGGCGTCACAGGGCGGTGTATGCACACTGGTTGGTGCTACTTATCCCCGATAATGACAAAGATGCAGGAATTATTCAGCAAGCCATCCTCAATTTGACTGCCCTTAGAGATGCTGCTGAGGCAGATAATGTGGATAAAGGAGATTTCCTCTCCTGGCTGACTTCAGGACCATGGTATGGGTTATTGCTTAAATGTGTTACTCCCCTTGTAGCAGTACTGGTAATAATCTTCATAGTGCTAGGATGTGTAGTGCCTTGTGTACATACTCTGATACAACGTACTGTGTCTAAAGCATTGACCAACTATGCAAATGTTCGATGCCAACAGCTTTCTGCCACTTTTGTCCAGTACAGATATGGCTCAATGCCAAACGATGATGTATTAAACCACCTGTAAATAATGCCATTTAAACTTATCTTGGCCAAAGAGCAATCGCTCCTATTGGAGGGTCGAGAAGGAATTTCCCCTGTCAACAGACAGGTTTTCGCCTTCTCCCTGATAAGAGTACAACCTTCCTGTGAGTACATGTGATGATGTAATTATTAAAAACCATATTCTGGAGAGATAATTATTGATGTTTGATAAATGTACAACAGGAGGGAAATGATAGAGAATTCATTTTTATTAAGTCTTTTATTCATCTTATTTCCTTGTAGTAATGTCTTACAATAGTTTAACCTTTATGCTCTTTATATGCACATTTAACAAACTGCTTTTCTATGCTTACCATACGCACGTTTAAGATTTATGTTTCTCTAAGTGCAGAAACAGTAAACGTCTCACTGCAGCAAATCAAAAGTTGTAAATATCTTTAGGGCCGATGTCATTCAAAGTACATGTCACCCAGGCGCCTGCACTTTGCCCTGGTTCTCCTAGGATAGCCATCACAAAGCATTCCTCATGTATCAACAACTGTGAATCTGTGTGTGTGTTTTGAATAAATAACGACTCTCTGCAGAGAAACGTTGAAGTTCCCTGAGAGCAATGCTGGAGAAAGGTTGCTCACGTGCGTTCTTCCCCTTTGAGGTCTATTAACTGCTCATTACCGTCTGCATCTCGTTTTCTTGCTTGACCGTCTTTGATTTAATAAGTTTAAGTGTCCTGAACCTGACACTGGGAGTGAGTGAGCTGGAGCTGGATGTTTACCCAGCTTCATTGCATCATTTTGGGGCTTAGAGGGGAGGTCTATAGCCCTGGAGGTCAAAAGCCAGCTCCAGTTACAGGGCCTTGGGACTGAGTGTTGGGGTGCTGGAGGGTGTTTACCCAGCTTCAGTGCATCATTTTGGGGCTTAGAGGGGAGGTCTATAGCCCTGGAGGTCAAAAGCCAGCTCCAGTTACAGGGCCTTGGGACTGAGTGTTGGGGTGCTGGAGGGTGTTTACCCAGCTTCAGTGCATCATTTTGGGGCTTAGAGGGGAGGTCTATAGCCCTGGAGGTCAAAGGCCAGCTCCAGTTACGGTTACTGGGCCCTGGGAGTGAGTGAGCTGGTGCTGGAGGATGTTTACCCAGCTTAAGTGCATCATTTTGGGGCTTAGAGGGGAGGTCTATAGCCCTGGAGGTCAAAGGCCAGCTCCAGTTACGGTTACTGGGCCCTGGGAGTGAGTGAGCTGGTGCTGGAGGATGTTTACCCAGCATCAGTGCATCATTTTGGGGCTTATAGTTGTGGCCTATAGCCCTGTAATTATTGGTGTGTTACCTCCTGTTGACAGTTTGTCACAGCCAAGTCTTTTGTCAGGTATTGTTCGAAACCCTTGATGTATTTTTGGTCAGTCAGACACTTGATGTACATCCCTTCCTCCTGCATTCTATTACGGAGTTTGGATGTCCACTTAGCACCTTCGGGCCTAAGGAGATACAGAATAAACATTATGGTTAGTTAATCAATGTAATATTGGCTTTGGAGCATGCCTGTATTGTAACTTGTATATCTATGTACACTTACGGTTGATATACAGTGGTGTGAAAAAGTGTTTGCCCCCTTCCTACATTTCCTGTTTGTTTGTCTTAAGTGTTTCGGAACATCAAACCAATTTAAACAATAGTCAAGGACAACACAAGTAAACACAAAATGCAATTTGTAAATGAAGGTGTTTATTATTAAAGGTGAAAAAAAATCCAAACCATCATGGCCCTGTGTGAAAAAGTGATTGCCCCCCTTGTTAAAACATACTATAACTGTGGTTGTCCACACCTGAGTTCAATTTCTCTAGCCACACCCAGGCCTGATTATTGCCACACCTGTTCACAATCAAGGCATCACTTAAATAGGAGCTGCTTGACACAGTAAGGTCCACCAGAAGATCCTTAAAAGCTACACATCATGCCGAGACCCAAAGAAATTCAGGAACAATTGAGAAAGAAAGTAATTGAGATCTATCAGTCTGGAAAGGGTTATAAAGCCATTTGCAAAGCTTTGGGAATCCAGCGAACCACAGTGAGAGCCATTATCCACAAATGGCGAAGACATGGAATAGTGGTGAACCTTCCCAGGAGTGGCCGGCGGCCCAAAATTACCCCAAGAGCGTAGCGACGACTCATCCAAGAGGTCACAAAAGACCCCACAACAACGTCCAAAGAACTGCAGGCCTCACTTGCCTCAGTTAAGGTCAGCGTTCATGCCTCCACCATCAGGAAAAGACTGGGCAAAAATGGCCTGCATGGTAGAGTTCCAAGGAGAAAACCACTGCTGAGCAAAAAGAACATCAAAGCTCATCTCAATTTCTCCACAACACATCTTGATGATCCCCAAGACTTTTGGGACAACATTCTGTGGACCGATGAGACAAAAGTGGAACTCTTTGGAAGGTGTGTGTCCAAGTATATCTGGCGTAGAAGGAACACTGCATTTCATAAAAAGAACATTACACCAACAGTAAAATATGGTGGTGGTAGTGTGATGGTCTGGGGCTGTTTTGCTGCTTCAGGACCTGGAAGACTTGCCGTGATAAAAGGAACTATGAATTCTGCTGTCTACCAAGAGATCCTGAAGGAGAATGTCCGACCATCTGCTCGTGTACTCAAGCTGAAACGAACTTGGGTTCTGCAGCAGGACAATGATCCTAAACACACCAGCAAGTCCACCACCGAATGGCTGAAGAAAAACAAAACAAAATGAAGACTTTGGAGTGGCCTAGCCAAAGTCCTGACCTGAATCCTATTGAGATGTTGTGGTATGACCTTAAAAAGGCCGTTCATGCTCGAAAACCCTCTAATGTAACTGAATTAGGACGAATTCTGCAAAGATGAGTGGGCCAAAATTCCTCCAGGACGCTGTAAAAGCCTCATTGCACATTATCGCAAACGCTTGGTTGCAGTTGTTGCTGCTAAGGGTGGCCCTATTAGGTTTAGGGGGCAATCACTTTTTCACACAGGGCCATGATGGTTTGGATTTTTTTTTCACCTTTAATAATAAACACCTTCATTTACAAATTGCATTTTGTGTTTACTTGTGTTGTCCTTGACTATTGTTTTAATTGGTTTGATGTTCCGAAACACTTAAGTGTGACAAACATGCAAAGGAACAGGAAATGAGGAAGGGGGCAAACACTTTTTCACACCACTGTAACTCATCCGACGAGTTATTGGATGGAACTGGTGATGGGGAAGCTGGAGCATCCGGGCATTCTGCCACAGGAACCGTCTGGCCTTCTGCAGAAGTAGATGGCTGAGGAGACGATGGCGGAGGACGGCTGAAGAAGGGCCTGCAGGAGAATCTGTTACATTAGTAACAAAAATCCCTCTCTTCATCTCTGCAACAAGAAGGTCACGGTCTCTGCGGTCCCTGATGATCTTTTTGAGGTCTTCATAGTTCCACACTGAGGCCGTGATGAGCAACTTGTGAGAAGTCTTCTTAGCTTCAGCAACAACCTCAGCTACGCTCTCAGGAGTTCCATTCTTCAAACAGACTCTCCTAAGATGAACTGGCAAGCTCTGCTGAGGCTTGAAGCAGAACTTGCACACCAGAAAGTGTCTATTCCTAAAGAGAGAAAAAAGAAAGTAGATTAGAAAAACAATCATTTAAAAATAAGAGTCACCATTAAACACAAACAATAATTCATACTTACTCAGAAGAAGACATGGTCAAATCAAGAGGGTTACAGATAGAGCAGCTAACACGATGTACACACAGAGTCTGCACAGTCAGGTAACTGTAAATGACTTGACTGAGGTAGTATTTAAACTGTGTCTGGCTTTAAGCAACACCCAGGGGGCTGGGTTATGATTACAATAGACTTGATTACATTAGCCTATGAGAGAAACCCACAATACATGCCTGCTAATGGACCACTTAAAAGACAATCTCCCACACCCACATGAAATCTCAATCTGGGAAATCAACACATTAGGTGAAGTGTTCATTAGCATTTCCATATGTGCGAACAGTGAAACTGATTTTGGTAGGAAGCAGATGAATGAATTTTAAAACTCAACAGTGTATCAAATCAAATATCAGTTCAGGATTCATAACCCAGATAAATGCATATTACAAATAACCAAACTTAAATGAACATATTGACACTTTGTTTTCCCTTAAACTGGGAAAATAAACGCATGTGTTAAAGTTCTCTGATTAAGGGGAAACAGTGATACACACCAACTCAGACCAGTTTATTAGCACAGTTTATAATATTGCCCCCAAGGCAATGCAGATTAATTTATATGTGCTCTACAACACAGCCACTGAGTTATTTAATAGTAATAGTCTGGGTGAGCATTGTTGTCAGGCATTACCTTTTAATTTCCTTAAATTCTGAAAAATCTCGTTCTCCGGATGATTTTTACCGCATTTTGACGCCCTTTCCTCCGCAGTAACCTGGCGGAGGATGCGAGGGGCGGTCAGCAGGGCTCAGTCCGCCAATGGTGCGTCTTCTCTCGGACGATTTTTACCGCATTTTGACGCCCTTTCCCCGCAGTAACCTGGCAGAGAATGCGAGGGGCGGTCAGCAGAGCTCAGTCCGCCAATGGTGCGTCTTCTCCGGACGATTTTTATCGCATTTTAACGCCCTTTCCTCCGCAGTAACCTGGCAGAGGATGCGAGGGGCGGTCAGCAGAGCTTAGTCCGCGGACAGTGCGTCTTCTCGGGACGATTTTTACCGCATTTTGACGCCCTTTCCTCCGCTTTAACTTGGCGGAGGGTGAGAGGGAGAGGGCCGGATGCCCGTCCTGAGGGCCACCTGGTTGATCCTGCCAGTACCATATGCTTGTCTCAAAGATTAAGCCATGCAAGTCTAAGTACACACAGCCGGTACAGTGAAACTGCGAATGGCTCATTAAATCAGTTATGGTTCCTTTGATCGCTCTAACGTTACTTGGATAACTGTGGCAATTCTGGAGCTAATACATGCCAACGAGCGCTGACCTCGGGGATGCGTGCATTTATCAGACCCAAAACCCATGCGGGGTGCCTCTCGGGGAGCCCCGGCCGCTTTGGTTACTCTAGACAACCTCGAGCCGATCGCTGGCCCTTGTGGCGGCGAAGTCTCATTTGAATGTCTGCCCTATGATGGTACTTTCTGTGCCTACCATGGTGACCACGGGTAACGGGGAATCAGGGTTCGATTCTGGAGAGGGAGCCTGAGAAAGGAAGGAGGAGAGATATATAGTTGTCATGCTTTGGTAACAACAGACTGGTAAAACATTATGGATTGGTGGCAAAGTTTTATTTTTTGGTAGATCTTTATATAAGTTTTTGCTCTGTGGGCCTGGGAAGGTTCTCGCCACAGAAGCCAACGGTGAACAAGTTGTTGGTTCGACAAAACTTGAGATTAGCCCATTTTCACCACAAGTTTATACGGACTGCAGTCTCGTAGGTTCTAGTGGGAGTGTCGGACAGCTATGAGTGGGAGTGGATCTCCGGGTGACGGGCTGGGCAGGAATTCCCCTGCTCGGGCCTGGCGCCGGTGGAGGTTTGCTGTAGCTATGGCTGTCTGGCGCAGGGGGTCTGGGCAAGCTAGTTCTGCCACCCTATCGCCATTGCCCGGACCCCCACCCTCCATGCTGAAGGGGTCTTCTCCTTATGGGAAGTTGTCAGACCAGTCCCTGCCTGACACTCCTAGACGCCACCGTTTGTCCATCTCGTGGAGGAGAAGACTCTCGAAGGTTGACGGGGAGAGGGGAGTTCCTCTGACGCCGGGTTCCCAGGCGTTAGGGCCTCCCAAGGCAGATGGAGCAGGGAGCAACGCTCTTTGTGGGGCGGGCATGACTGACTGTTCTAAAATCAGGTTCACTCCTGAGGCCGGAGTGCCACGCGTCAGTCGTTTGTCCCTATCCCGAAGACGTAAGCTCGGACCCATTGGAGTCAATGGGTCCAAGGGGAAGTTGGTGGAAGCCACGGCGGCATCTCTTCCACCGACGAGGACCATCCCCCTAACTAGCACTCTAGGGTTGCTAGGGTTGCTATTCACCCTCGCCAGAGAGGCTTCGTCGCCTCTGCTGGCTGCTCTGAGAACCTTTCCTTGCTGACAGGGTGCATGAGGTTGAGCAAGAGAGAAAAGCGCTCCCTCGCGGTGGTATTTGTCGACTTTGCGAAGGCCTTTGACACAGTCTCTCATGAGCATCTCCTGGATGCCCTGAGATGGAAAGGGTTAGACCAACATAGGGACACCATGAAGGTGGGTGTGAAGCAGGGCGACTCCATGTCTCCCTTGCTTTTCAACCTTGCCCTGGACCCGCTGATCCAGACTCTTGAACGCGAAGGTCGGGGCTTTGACACCACCGGTGACTTAGCCATTACAGCTATGGCTTTTGCTGATGATTTGGTCTTATTGAGCGACTCTTCGGAAGGCATGGCTACCAATATCGCCGTCCTGGAGGCCTACTGTCAGCTGACTGGGCTGAAGGTTCAGCCTAGTAAGTGTTGCAGATTCTTAATCGAGAAGAAAGTGGGTGGGACTCTTTCAATCAACTCTCGCGGTCCGTGGGAGTTGTGCGGGGAGGCCCTCCGCTAGATCAGACCCGACGGCCAGGTCAGGTACTTGGGGGTCGAGGGGATTGTCTCTTTGGACGGGTCTGCAAGGATCCACGCCTGGATCCTAGCGATTGGTGAAGCACCCTTGGACCTGATCAAGAGGGTGTTGTTGTTGAAAAGCTATGCTATACCGAGGATCCTCTTTGCGGCTGATCACAGCATGGCCAATGCGAAGACCTTGACGGAAATGGACCGGAGCATTAAAGTAGCAGTTAAGAACTGGCTGCATTTGCCCTTATGCACAACCGATGGGCTGCTCTACTCCCGGAGACAGAGCCACTCAGTGGGCCTTGGGAGCGAGTGGGATGGTGCTGGAAGGTTTTAACCCAGCTTCAGTGCATCATTTTGGGGCTTATAGTGGAGGCCTATGGCCCTGGAGGTCATTGCCCAGAGACAGAGCCCCATACTGGGCCTTTGGAGGGAGCATGGGGGTGCTGGAGCCTGTTAACCGCGCTTCAGTGCATCATTTTGGGGCTTTTAGTGGAGGCCTGTAGCCCTGGAGGTCAATGGCCGGACTCAGAGCCCCTTACTGGGCCATGGGAGGGAGCATGGAGGTGCTGGATGGTGTTTACCCAGCTTCAGTGCATCATTTTGGGGCTTATAGTGGAGGCCTGTGGCCCTGGAGGTCATTGCCCAGAGACAGAGCCCCTTACTGGGCCATGGGAGTGAGTGTGTGGGTGCTGGAGGGTGTTTACCCAACTTCAGTGTATCATTTTGGGGCTTTTAGTGGAGGCCTGTAGCCTTGGAGGTCAAAGGCCAGACTCAGTGCCCCTTACTGGGCCTTGGGAGGTAGCATGGGGGTGCTGGAGCCTGTTAACCCAGCTTCAGTTCATCATTTTGTGGCTTATAGTGGAGGCCTGTAGCCCTGGAGGTCATTGCCCAGAGACAGAGCCCCTTACTGGGCCTTTGGAGGGAGCATGGGAGTGCTGGAGCCTGTTAACCCAGCTTCAGTGCATCATTTTGGGGCTTATAGTGGAGGCCTGTAGCCCTGGAGGTCATGAGCCAGACTTGGAGCTAGAGACAGGGGCTTATAGTGGAGGCCTACAGCCCTGGAGGTCATGAGCCAGACTTGGAGCCCCTTACTGGGCCTTGGGAGGGAGCATGGGGGTGCTGGAGCCTGTTAACCCAGCTTCAGTACATCATTTTGGGGCTTTTAGTGGAGGCTTGTAGCCCTGGAGGTCATGGCCCAGACACAGAGCCCCTTACTGGGCCTTTGGAGGGAGCATGGGAGTGCTGGAGCCTGTTAACCCAGCTTCAGTGCATCATTTTGGGGCTTATAGTGGAGGCCTACAGCCCTGGAGGTCATCAGCCAGTCTTGGAGCCCCTTACTGGGCCTTGGGAGGGAGCATGGGGGTGCTGGAGCCTGTTAACCCAGCTTCAGTACATCATTTTGGGGCTTTTAGTGGAGGCTTGTAGCCCTGGAGGTCATGGCCCAGACACAGAGCCACTCAGTGGGCCTTGGGAGTGAGTGGGGTGGTGCTAGAGACTGTTAACCCAGCTTCAGTGCATCATGTTGGGCCTCATAGTGGAGGCCTGTAGCCCTGGAGGTCAAAGGTCAGACTCAGTGCCCCTTACTGGGCCTTGTGAGTGAGTGTGTGGGTGCTGGAGCCTGTTAACCCAGCTTCAGTGCATCATGGTGGTCCTTATATTGGAGGCCTATAGCCCTGGAGGTCATGGCCCAGAGACAGAGCCACTCAGTGGGCCTTGGGGGGGTGAGTGGGATGGTGCTGGAGGGTGTTAACCCAGCTTCAGTGCAACATTTTGGGACTTATAGTGGAGGCCTATGGCCCTGGAGGTCACGGCCCAGCAACAGAGCCACTAACTGGGGATAAGATTTGAGCAAGAGCGCCCTGGAGCCTGTCTAAAGTGTAAAAAAAAGAAAAAGTTTTTCAACCGAGGAAGGCAAAAATGCACAAGCGGGATAAGGTCACCCGCATCTGCATATCGCCCTTCCTCGGTCGAAAAACTTAGAAAAAAATCCCGAAATATTCGCCCCTGGTAACCTAACTAAGTTTTTCGACCGAGGAAGGGGAAGGCGGTAGAGGGTGTACCGCTTGTGCACATTTTCCCATCCCCGGTGTGCATCACTTTAGGGTGGTTCTGGCAGCAACCCTCTGCACGATTTCGGAAACCCAGTTTTTTAAAACATGGGCCTCCAGAGAAAGGCACCGAGGAGCACCGGAGTCAGTCCGCTCATGGAGCGTTCCCTCCGGATCAATTTAACCGCAATGTGGCGGCGTTTCCTCCATGGTTAACGGGCGGAGGACGAGAGGGAGAGCTGGCGGAGCTCAGTCCGCCAATGGTGCGTCTTCTCCGGACAATTTTTACCGCATTTTGACGCCCTTTCCTCCGCAGTAACCTGGCGGAGGATGCGAGGGGCGGTCAGCAGAGCTCAGTCCGCCAATGGTGCGTCTTCTCCGGACAATTTTTACCGCATTTTGACGCCCTTTCCTCCGCAGTAACCTGGCGGAGGATGCGAGGGTCGGTCAGCAGAGCTTAGTCTGCGGACAGTGTGTCTTCTCGGGACGATTTTTACCGCATTTTGACGCCCTTTCCTCCGCTTTAACTTGGCAGAGGGTGAGGGAGAGGGCAGGACGCCCGTCCTGAGGGCTACCTGGTTGATCCTGCCAGTAGCATATGCTTGTCTCAAAGATTAAGCCATGCAAGTTTAAGTACACACGGCCGGTACAGTGAAACTGCGAATGGCTCATTAAATCAGTTATGTTTCTTTGATCGCTCTAACGTTACTTGGATAACTGTGGCAATTCTGGAGCTAATACATGCCAACGAGCGCTGACCTCCGGGGATGCGTGCATTTATCAGACCCAAAACCCATGCGGGGTGCCTCTCGGGGAGCCCCGGCCGCTTTGGTGACTCTAGATAACCTCGAGCCAATCGCTGGCCCTCGTGGCGGCGACGTCTCATTTGAACGTCTGCCCTATCAACTTTCGATGGTACTTTCTGTGCCTACCATGGTGACCACGGGTAACGGGGAATCAGGGTTCGATTCTGGAGAGGGAGCCTGAGAAAGGAAGGAGGAGAGATATATAGTTGTCATGCTTTGGTAACAACAGACTGGTAAAACATTATGGATTGGTGGCAAAGTTTTATTTTTTGGTAGATCTTTATCTAAGTTTTCGCTCTGTGGGCCTGGGAAGGTTCTCGCCACAGAAGCGAACGGTGAACAAGTTGTTGGTTCGACAAAACTTGAGATTAGCCCATTTTCACCGCAAGTTCGTACGGACTGCAGTCTAGTAGGTTCTAGTGGGAGTGTCGGACAGCTATGAGTGGGAGTGGATCTCCGGGTGACGGGCAGGAATTCCCCTGCTCGGGCCTGGCGCCGGTGGAGGTTCGCTGTAGCTATGGCTGTCTGGCGCAGGGGGTCTGGGCAAGCTAGTTCTGCCACCCTATCGCCATTGCCCGGACCCCCACCCTCCATGCTGAAGGGGTCTTCTCCTTATGGGAAGATGTCAGACCAGTCCCTGCCTGACACTCCTAGACGCCACCGTTTGTCCATCTCGTGGAGGAGAAGACTCTCGAAGGCGGGAGGTTTGAGCACCCGTCATCCGGATGGTGACGGGGAGAGGGGAGTTCCTCTGACGCCGGGTTCCCAGGCGTTAGGGCCTCCCAAGGCAGATGGAGCAGGGAGCAACGCTCTTTGTGGGGCGGGCATGACTGACTGTTCTAAAATCAGGTTCACTCCTGAGGCCGGAGTGCCACGCGTCAGTCGTATGTCCCTATCCCGAAGACGTAAGCTCGGACCCATTGATGTCAATGGGTCCAAGGGGAAGTTGGTGGAAGCCACGGCGGCGTCTCTTCCACCGACGAGGACCATCCCCCTAACTAGCACTCTAGGGTTGGTCCCCGGGCTCGTGGAGACTCCTGGAAGTGCTGAAAAGTCCGTTAACCTGAGCACCCATCAGTCGGACGTTGGTGGGGAGAGAGGAGTCCCTCTGACTCCTTCTCATTCATTTGAAGAGGGTCCACGGCATAAGGGATGTTCTGTGGGCGTGTCGTAAGTGCCAGTTGGTGAGACCCAATAAACACCAGATTGCTTGTCACTTACCGAAGTGCAAGGGGGACGCAGCCCCCAGCTGGTGTTAGGGCCCAGATTCTGGTGCACATTGTGTGCCAGAGTCTTTTCCTCAATCAGGGGTCTGTCACTGCACAAGCGGCACACACACCTCTCACTCTACCTGGACAAGATTGATGGGAGGAATGAAAATCGGCGGACCAGCCCCTTGACCAGTCTGAGTGCGACTGTGGGATTGAATCGGACGGCTCCCCAGTCTGACATTCATAACTCAGATGAGTGCATATTAGAAATAATCAAAGTTAAAAGCACAAAGGAAGATTCTTTTTCCCTTAATCAGAGAAAGTCAACACATGGGTTGACTTTCTCTGATTAAGGCACCAGTGATACACACAAACTGCTACAGCAATGAAAGAAAGAATATTTTCTGCGATGATTCCAGTTCAATGCAACCACTTGTACATATTTTCAAGACATATACATGTGGTTCAATAAAAAAATACTTTGCATATTTTTGCAATTCTCTTCATGAGGTTTTGCTTTATCTGGTTAACCCTCTAAACCCGAGAGACGCGCCCACGCGCAAAAACAGCACCTCTGATTCATAGTTTAATAATTTAATCACCATAACAGCTAGCGACTTACCAATGGTTGCAGCTAAAAGCTAACAAGTTCCCAGGTCTTTTCCGGGTCCTTCTAGCCTCTACAGGTGATTTTCTATCCAGCCTGGAACTTGTGCCATTTTTCAGGGTCGTTGAGCATTAAATCCATACCGTTACATCCAAGATTTATCCACTTTATGTCCATAATTCATCGCGTTTTCGCTCATTCATGCCGCTAGCGTCGTCTGCCCTTTGTGTACGGAAGTCAAGGACTCCATATATGGGATGCATGCCCATATATGGGAGACAACATCACCCAAAGTGTATGGAAGGCCAAAAGGCTGTATGGAAGGCCAATAGGCGAACTGTTTTAGACACACAATTGCTTGTGTAGCATTGCTGTGGGTGTAATATCAATAAATATGACATTATTATGTTGATTATTGGCATAAGTAAATGTCATGAGGGCAAAAGCGCCTTGACTTTCTTTGAAAAAATGCATGTATTTTGTCAACTGTATAAGTTATAATGATTGTTTCTTCACAATGTGACTCCCAAGACATATGAGAAGTGTTTTAGAGAGTAAAATGGCTTAGGTTTTACTGCTCTGTGTGTGATATCAATACATATCTGGAAGATCCATGTTCCGTTTTGTTTATTTGTCTTTAAGGTCCTACAACCATTTTGAACATGCAAGTGACCTCACTGCAACCCAAATATTCTAATAACCCAGTTTGTCCTGAAAAAAATTATGTTCATATCTTGACTGTAGACAATAGGGTTGGTGTTTTACAAGCTTTTTTATAAAATAAATCCAGACGGACAATGAACTGTAAAAATGGCCTTAGGGCTCAGAGGGTTAAGCAAGTGATTAGACAACTTGGGGCTGAAAAAAACTCAACCTTTTCCTTTAGCCACCCCCAGACCTCTTTCAGGAGGAGCTGAGCAAGTCACAGATTTGGTGGATTAAAGCACAGTGAGCCTCTACCACTGACGTAGTGGCAGACCGGGGTTTCACGACTTCATCACTCGGATGCGGTAGCGATCCCACAGGTAAAGAGGACACGGTTGGATTGAGTTGCAATCCTTCCGGACCCCTCGCACCATTTCGCACTACATTTTCCGGACTATCAATCACATGTACATCCAACCCAGTTGGAAACAAGGTGCTGCTGCAAGCCGGGGTCTCCATAGCCTCAGCCATCCCACCATCCAGCACCGTCTCACCACTATTCGTCAGTTGCAGGCTACATGCCGCGTCCACTTCCTCATTCACCAACACACAAAGCTTACGGTACTTATATTTGTACCAACTGCATCGTTACCATGCAGACTTTCCTCACCAGACTCAGACACGCTATCTTGACAAATACATTTGTCCGTGTAGTTGAAACACACCTCACACTTGGCCGCGCCCCACACACAGTCCCTAACATAATGTCCTTGTTCACCACACCTGCGACAGGTAAATTTAGATAAACTCGCCGTCCCCTCCCATAAACAAACCAAACAAAAAACGCACCACATGGCGGATAGAAAAAACAGCAATGTTTACAAACCAAAATAAATAAATCTGTAACTAAAAACCAAACGCTCTTTCCAGCACTCCACTCCGCCCCTCTCACTCAAAACCTACCTACACACTCCAAACTCTCGCGTGTTCAGAATGGTATGGCCGTAAGCAAGGACACAGCGTGAAAACAAGCCATTTCTAGACGTGAAAACCTGAAGGTTCTCAAACCTGTTGAATAAACAGCTTGGGGTTGAGGAATACTGAACTACATGTAATCACACTATTAGTTCACGTATACATTTTGCAGTAGCTTGCTAGTAGTTCAACTACATTCACCTTGAAATCAAGGAGTTGACTTGCTTTTTGCTCTTTTTTGCACTATAATTAACGCTTCTGAATTTTTAAGAGATCTTTGATTTGTTTTGTTCAAATTGATTCATTTATTTAGCCTGTTACTACACTTATAAATACTTTCATGTATTTCCATGTTTCTATTTTTCATTACTGTAATTAAATCTCAATTTTCTTATCTCTGTCTTTACTGAGGCTTGGGTGACTTGTCTTCTGTAAATTTGCGTCATCCATAATATATTTTTTATTTATGATGTGGTCAAATTGCAAGTATTTTGAACTCCTACTTGAATTGTTGAACTGTTGGGTTTGTGGCCTAGGACAAAGCATGGTCCTGACCTACTACAAAGTGTCTTGAGATAATGTTCATTATGATTTGATACTATAAATACAATTGAATTGAATTTGTTATTACTTGTACTTTACTTGAGTCTTCTTTTTATGCCACTTTTATAATTGTCACCTGTAAAAGAGACAGCTACCTCAAACATGTGTGCCTGCCACACTGCAGCCACTTAGAAAGTACCTGGGCACCTGAAAAATCCAAGCTTGTATGGCACACTTGCGGCTGAACTGCTAAATGAGGTAACGGAAGAGTTTTTCCGACTCCTCAACCACCTGCCAGAGAAGGACATGTCCTGCCCCACCGTCCAGAAGCAAGGTAGCCACAACCCCCTTACAGAGTACTCAGGGTGGATCAAATATTTATCCTGAGCCTCCTGGACCGGACTGTGGAGAAGGCCAACAGCTGCAATATTTTGCAGGTCATAGCACCCTCGGGCAGTTTGGCCAGCGGGATCCTGACATCCTGAAGCTCAGCAATTTGGTCCTCCCCAATTCCTTGGAGTCCATATCAGTCCACCTCACTTTAAAGGTTCTGAAAGTGGGGGAGGACACACACCTCCTCCATAACGCCACGTTATGGCCTGCTGCCCCTGATTGGTGTGACGGGGTTGCTTTTTTTCCCCCTCTTGGAATGCACGAGACGTGCAGTTTCCAGTCAAACTTAAACACCCAGAGTATGGACGTGGGCCAGGCCATTGCATCAGTCAAAAATGGGCAGGATAACATTCGCAGAACGCGGACACCCCGCGCATCCATTACAACCAGCCTTTTAAACGTCCGGTCAGTGGAGTGCTAGTCACCTGTAGCTTGAGCTACCCAAACTTCAAGACTTCCCTTAGCAGCAGGGTGCACGCTTACCTAACGCATATTCAGGACTTGAGGCTTCGCCTGATGGGTCAGGTGGGATGCCGCATCAAGCAGGTGGTGCGGTTCAAAGGCAACAGCGTTTCCTTTGACCCAAGAGAGTTTTTTGACCTGTCTTCTCTGAAAAAGCTCTTCCAGGACCATGTGCTGCTGGTGTCCTTTCGGGACAGAGAGAATGGCCGTGGTCTGCTGTCCAGATTGCGCGGCGTTGTCAACCACCTGGCCAGCATCCTCGGAGAGGCCTTTCGAGACAGAAAGGGCGTGGGCAGATTACCCCCTCATGGAAGTCAATCCCCCTCATGGAAGTCATTCCAGGCGGTGCTGGCTCTGGAAGAGCTTTTCTTTGGGCATCCGCTCTCACCACTCGACAACACCCTGAGTGCCAGCCTGGGAACCAGCACAGTGATTGAACGGAGCGCTACACATGAAAGGGGTTTTATCGGGATGGCACCCCACAACAATGCCAGCCTGGAAGAATCACCACCACCCCTCCATCACTGGACCAGGGACCCACTGCAAAAAACATGCATTGAAAGGCTGTGGCCACTGACAGTGTTTGGAAGCTGGACCGGCCGTGCTCGGCGCTGCACTGATGAGGGTCTTACTAGGAGACCTGTAAGTGGAATGATCAGCTACCCTTTACAGCCATAAAGTCAGACACACTCCCAGGCAGGCTGACCAGCGCGATAGACGTGAAGAAATTTGCTGCCAACCTGGCCACCAAATACAGCTTCCCCGTTCCTCACACATTTGGCAGAGCGCGCACCCTGGTGAGAGACACGGGCCAGGATGTGGAGGAATGCCTCGTCCAAGGCTACACGGCAGAGGGCATCGTTTTCTTCCCAGCCTTTAAGTTCACAGACCTCCGGAGTACCAGAATGATCTGGTGGAATTTCAAGGACTGGGTACAGGTCAGCCATGGGGACCAACTCATCCTACAAATGTCTGATGTGACCTCCAAGACATTTCCCAGATCGAGCGGTGCTCCCTCTGCTATAGCAAACACCTGGAGGTGTACAGAGAGCATGGCATGCGCTGGATGGCAACAGCCTTGCAGAGGCTCCCAAAGGAGATGAAGGGAGGTTTGCTCCTCAACACGGTGACCTTTATATCCTTTGTGGCCTTGATCCAGAATGAAGCCTACATAGACCATGTTCACCTTAAAAATCTTTGCCACCAAACGGGCCTTGGGGGCGCAGGCCAGACTGCAGCAGCTGCTGATCCAGGGGAAATTCACCCTGGACAAAGTGACGAATGTGAGGATTTGGAGACTGCATCCGACCGTCCCCTACAAGGTTTGTTTTTATGTTTTTTATTTTTTAGTTGTTGCTTTTTCCAAAGCACTCTTTGTCTTTGTGTTCTTTTAAGGTGCTATGCAAATGAAGCTTTTCAGATTACTATTGCCATAATAACAATAGCTATTGCTATTAATTATCATTATTCTTTGTATAAGTTGCAGAAACAAGTGGCCGTCATCTCATCCCTGCAACCGGCACCCAGCGAGTCGGAGGACTTTGTCCAAGCTGTAGAAGACCAGGACGAGCTCAGGCCCTCCGTGGTGTCAGAAGCCATGTGTTTGCCTGCCAACTCTGGGCAGAAGTGGAGCGCGGACAAACAGTGCATGATTTCACAACAATCCGGGGTTACACACAAGGTGGCGTACCAGGGATACGTGCAAGAATGCCGGAAGAGAAAACTGCCATGAAGGCAATTTGATGCATTCAAGTGCAAAAGACAGCGCTTGACGGACATGAAGCAAACATAATGAAATGAGAGAGAAAATGGAAGAAACGTTTTGCGGTCGCAATGCCTTACATTCAGTTTTATTAACATGTAGGACCTATTAAGAACCTTGAGTGAACATTTTTTAAACACACACACACACAGAGAGAGAGAGAGAGAGAGAGAGAGAGAGAGAGAGAGAGAGAGAGAGAGAGAGAGACTTCAGAAAAGATCCAGATTTTAAGGAAACACAGCTTCACATTAGGGAAACAAATTAGACAACTGTACACATTACAATTATTTGGGACTGAAAATAAGTTCCACTTGAAGTTTTAACCCAGCGATAATGGAGCTGAGAGAGAAAACACGCAGGGCGTTCTATGCAATAAAAAGTCAAATCTACATTAAAATCCCAATCAGAATCTGGTTCAAATTATTAGAATGTGTACTAGAGCCAATCCTCCTCTACAGGAGTGAGGTGTGGGGTCCTTTTTCCTTCCAGAAATCTTCCCACTTGGACAAAAACCCAGTTGAAATCCTGCACCTAGAGTTCTGTAAAAGCATCCTACAGGTGCACAGGAAAGCCACCAACAACGCCTGCAGAGCTGAATTAGGACGATTCCCATTACTCATCAAAATCCAAAAACGTGCAATCAAATATTGGCTTCATCTAAAAAACAGCGACCCCCCCCACTCCTATCAGCAGAAAGCATTGCAAGACCAAGAGCTGAGCAAAGAAAAAAGTCCCCTCACTCAGCTGGTCCTGATGCTCAGTCCACTTCCTGACCCTGTTGTGCCTCAGGACCAGTCTGGGAACCAACCAACCATAGTCAACCAAATTATAACAGAAACAAAACTACATCATCAATTGGAACACACAAAGACAAGCACAAAGCAAGATGCAGTGCTATCTGACCCTAAAGAGAGAGTACCGAGTGGCAGACTACCTGACCACAGTGACTGATGTCCCACTAAGAACCATGTTGACCAGGTCCAGACTCAGCGAGCACAGCCTGGCCATCGAGACAGGCCGCTACAGACAACAATGGCTCCCCAAAGAGGAGCGCTTCTGTCATCTGTGCAAGAGCGACACAGTCGAGACGGAGCTGCACTTTCTGACAGAATGCAGCCGACTGCAGCCAGTCCGAACTAAATATTTCCCCAAATTCAGACACAAGCACCCGACATCAACAAGATGGCGATCCTGCTGGGAGAACAGCCAGAGAGCTGCAGTCTAGCAGCACAGTATGTCTTTACCTGCCACACTTTGAGGAACAGTGAGTGACCCCCCCCCACACCTATAATGTTGTCATGTTGATGCTGATATCAGTTTTGTTCTTGTTATGATTGTTGATGTAAATGTGATCAATGTCTCCCTGTTTATATGCTTTGGCAATACTGTATGTCACTATGGTCATGCTAATAAAGTTATTTCTTTGAATTTAATTGAGAGAGAGAGAGAGAGAGAGAGAGAGAGAGAGAGAGAGAGAGACATACCGTGACAGGGGAAAAAAAACCTGTTTGTAAATATGTTTTGCTGTTGCAGTCTACCTTTATCATGTCAAATGTCATGTGTAAAAAAAGTAAACTATTTTTATATTTATCTGGCTCAATTTAGTGTTTGTGTAAATTAAATATATGTGCCTCTTTAACAATTCTTTTAATACATTTATTTTTCTAGCTGCCATGCGGTCAAGCGGGGGCTGAGGAGAGGGACCCTTGGTGCCAATAACACACATAAAAACATCCTTGGCTTGTTCATGTGTTTTATTCTTGTAGCTGCTTTGCGTGGCAATACATTTAAAATAAAAACCAGAAACTGCACTTTGTTTCAAAGCTTTTTTAAATCCCTGATAATTTACAATGCATTACAATTATAGATACACACACAGTCAGATTAAGCTATTTGATGAGCAGCGTGTGTGTAAACTTTTACTACATTTCAGAGACAAATACTCAACTTTATACTCCTATACATAGATCTGACAGCTGTCCATGCACTGTAAAAACAGAGTTTATCATTTAAAACAGTCAGAATCACTGTCATTACACACACACACACACACACACACACACACACACACACACACAATTTTGTGAAAAAAAATGCATGTTTATATGAATGTCTATCAGAAGTAGAAAAGAAGCACTATCCTTTGGCTCCACCTAGTGAGCAAAGGTCTATTCTGTGTTAAAACTAGTGCACAATAAAATTAACAAAAAGCAATATTGAATTCAAACATTTAATACACATATTTTACCAATGAAATTAACATAACATTTTCATAAAATAACACACACGAAAAGTCTGGAACACATTCAGCGGCTGTCTCCCCTGAGCCAAGAGACAACCACTGAGGAGGCATCTTCACCACATAGTGGATGACCCGCCTCCAAGTGTGGTGCATACACCTGCAAGGAAGAAATAGAAGTTAAGAGAAGTTGAGCCCCCATATTCTGAGATGCTAAAGTACCTGCACTTGTGGTCTCACCAGTCCCAGTGCATCACTCCACCAATTGCTGATGTCTTCATTTAAAAAGTCTTGGCAGTGGATATGTCCCTGGTTCTGCAGTCTCCAGTGACAGGCAGCCAGCAGTAGGTGGTGGTCCACTAAAAAGGGGCTGTGGTGTTTCCAGACCACCGGATGTCAGCCCATTTCTGGGAGTTAGGTTACACCACTAGAGTTCTGGGCTTTTTTTTGAATGGCGGTACATGGCAAAGTGGTTAAAAAAAAATAAAAATAAAAGCTGGTCTTCTACAGAACTACACACAACTACTTTTCGCCTGAAGGTGGCACCAGAGAGCAAAATTGAGGGCCAAGATACCAGTTTTAACCCAACTTCTCAATTTGGGTCCCTCTCAAATTAACTTTTGACCAAAATTAAATTATATTTTTTTATGATATTAATATTCTCTAGGGCCCCCGAGGGCCCCTTATGAGGCCCAACATCCCAGTTTGAACCAAACTTCTCATTGGGGGTTCCTCACAGGGTAACTTTCTGCTGCATATATACAGTGAGGAAAATAAGTATTTGAACACCCTCTATTTTGCAAGTTCTCCCACTTAGAAATCATGGAGGGTCTAAAAATTGTTGTTGTAGGTGCATGTCCACTGTGAGAGACATAATCTGAAAAACATAAATACAAAAAAAAAACACTAAAGACTATTTGTATGATACAGCTGCCAATAAGTATTTGAACACCTGTCTATCAGCTAGAATTCTGACCCTCAAAGACCTGTTGGTCTGCCTTCAAAATGTCCCTCCCACTCCATTTATTATCCTAAATTAGATGCCCCTGTTTGAGGACGTTAGCTGCATAAAGACACCTGTCCACCCCATACAATCAGTAAGAATCCAATTACTAACATGGCCAAGACCAAAGAGCTGTCCAAAGACACTAGAGACTAAATTGTCCACCTCCACAAGGCTGGAAAGGGCTACGGGAAAATTGCCAAGCAGCTTGGTGAAAAAAGGTCCACTGTTGGAGCAATCATTAGAAAATGGAAGAAGCTAAACATGTCAATCTCCCTCGGACTGGGGCTCCATGCAAGATCTCACCTCGGGGGGTCTCAATGATCCTAAGAAAGGTGAGAAATCAGCCCAGAACTACACGGGAGGAGCTGGTCAATGACCTGAAAAGAGCTGGGTCCACCGTTTCCAAGGTTACTGTTGGTAATACACTAAGACGTCATGGTTTGAAGTCCTGCATGGCACGGAAGGTTCCCCTGCTTAAACCAGCACATGTCAGGGCCCGTTTTAAGTTTGCCAATGACCATTTGGATGATTCAGAGGAGTCATGGGAGAAAGTCATGTGGTCAGATGAGACCAAAATAGAACTTTTTGGTCATAATTCCAATAACCGTGTTTGGAGGAAGAAGGATGAGTACCATCCTTAGAACACCATCCCTACTGTAAAGCATGGGGTGGTGGCCTCATGCTTTGGGGGTTTGCACATGAGACAGGGCGACTGCACTGTATTAAGGAGAGGAGGACTGGGGCCATGTATTGCAAGATTTTGGGTAACAACCTCCTTCCCTCAGTTAGAGCATTAAAGATGCGTCGAGGCTGGGTCTTCCAACATGACAATGACCCGAAGCACACAGCCAGGAGAACCAAGGAGTTGCTCTGTAAGAAGCAGATCAAGGTTCTGGTGTGGCCTAGCCAGTCTCCAGGCCTAAACCCAATAGAGAATCTTTGGAGGGAGCTCAAACGCCATGTTTCTCAGTCATTATATGCCAACACAGAAACACCACTTGGCCTCGCTGCCATAAAACACTCCGACCCATCCAGACAGCCATGTTTAACATTTACTCCTTATCACTCACCAGAAATTACTTCACCTTTAACAATAAACATTATCTCCAGCTTTGCGGGTGTGCAATGGGCCAGAAGGACTCCCCGTCATACGCTGACATCTACCTGGCCCATAAAACCTCTGCTTTATTTCCGGTACTTGGACAACATCTTCGGCCTATGGGACAACACCGAACAGACTTTCCTGGACACCTTTAACTCACACCACCCTAAGACACCCCCAACAACCGTCACAGTTGAGTTCCTTCGATACGAGGGTCTTCTTCTGCAGCTCCGGCAACCAGTTGAAGACACTAGCCACCAAGGTGTATTTCAAGGACACTGACCGCCATGCACTTCTCCATAAGACCAGCTATCACCCAAAGCACACATACAGAGGCCTCATCCAGTCCCAGTGGGTAAGATTCCACAGGATCTGCACCTTCCCGCAGCATGTGGAGGAGGCCACCAGGACACTTTTTAATGCGATGAGGTTGAGGGGTACTCTGATAATGTGATTCAGGGGTGTTTAGGGCCCAGCAAAATAACTTCAGTTTTTTCTGACTTTAACCTCCCAAAACAAATTGTACACTCACCTATAGGATTATTAGGAACACCATACTAATACTGAGTTTGTCCCCCTTTCGCCTTCAGAACTGCTTTAATTCTACGTGGCATTGATTCAACAAGGTGCTGAAAGCATTCTTTAGAAATGTTGGCCCATATTGATAGGATAGCATCTTGCAGTTGATGGAGATTTGTGGGATGCACATCCAGGGCACAAAGCTCCCGTTCCACCATATCCCAAAGATGCTCTATTGGGTTGAGATCTGGTGACTGTGGGGGCCATTTTAGTACAGTGAACTCATTGTCATGTTCAAGAAACCAATTTGAAAGGATTCCAGCTTTGTGACATGGTGCATTATCCTGCTGGAAGTAGCCATCAGAGGATGGGTACATGGTGGCCATAAAGGTATGGACATGGTCAGAAACAATGCTCAGGTAGGCCGTGGCATTTAAAGGTGCCCAATTGGCACTAAGGGGCCTGAAGTGTGCCAAGAAAACACCCCCCACACCATTACACCACCACCACCAGCCTGCACAGTGGTAACAAGGCATGATGGATCCATGTTCTCATTCTGTTTACGCCAAATTCTGACTACCATCTGAATGTCTCAGACAGAAATCGAGACTCAGACCAGGCAACATTTTTCCAGTCTTCAACTGTCCAATTTTGGTGAGCTCTTGCAAATTGTAGCCTCTTTTTCCTATTTGTAGTGAAGATGAGTGGTACCCGGTGGGGTCTTCTGCTGTTGTAGCTTCACAAATGCTTTGCTGCATACCTCGGTTGTAACAAGTGGTTATTTCAGTCAAAGTTGTTCTTCTATCAGCTTGAATCAGTCGGCCCATTCTCCTCTGACCTCTAGCATCAACAAGGCATTTTTGCAATTTTTCCCTTTTCACACCATTCTTTCTAAACCCTAGAAATGGTTGTGCATGAAAATCCCAGTAACTGAGCAGATTGTGAAATACTCAGACCGGCCCGTCTGGCACCAACAACCATGCCACGCTCAAAATTGCTTAAATCACCTTTCTTTCCCATTCTGACATTCAGTTTGGAGTTGAGGAGATTGTCTTTACCAGGACCACACCCCTAAATGCATTGAAGCAACTGACATGATTGGTTGATTAGATAATTACATTAATGATACATTGAACAGCTGTTCCTAATAATGATATTAATAAACTGTAGGTGAGTGTATAATTGGGTGTCATCCACATAACAATTAAAGTTAATTGAGATTTTCCTAATAATATTGCCTAGAGGAAGAATGTACAAGGATAGAATGGGTCCAAGCACTGAGCCTTGTGGAACGCCAGGAACGTTTGCGTATCTGGAGGCTTTGAGAAATTGAGATTGTTTTTATAAATACGACTTAGACCAGCTTAGTGCAATACCTTTAATGCCAACTAAATGTTCCAGTTTCTGTAACAGGATGGTATTGTCAATGCTGTCGAATGTAGCACAAAGATCTCGTAAAACAAGTCCAGAGACAAGTCCTTTGTCTGCAGCAGTTAGGCCATTTTCACCAGTGCCGTCTCTGTGCTATGATGCTTTCTAAATCCTGACTGAAAGTCCTTAAGTAAACTATTGCTATGTAGAAAAATCCCATAACTGATTAGAGACTACCTTCTCAAGGATCTTGAAGAGCAAGGTTAGCTATAGGTCTTTAGTTTGCTAAGACCTCCAGGGCGAGGGAGGATTTAATTTTCAGGAGAGGTTTTATCACAGCTACTTTAAATGACCGTGATACATAACCCTAATGAGACATATTGATCATATCTAGTAATAGAGTGGTAACCACGGCTACATAACCTTAAAGACTATTGATCACGTCTGTTAAGGGAGTGGTAACCATGGGTATTGCTTCTTTAAGCAGCCTTGTTCGGATGGGGTCTAAGATGGCTTACCTCAAGAAACCTTAGACATTAATTGGTGAAGGTCTATAGGACAGAAGCAGTCTAAGTGTGTGTCAGGTCTTGTCGATCTTTTTAGTGCTACTGCTTTAAAGGTTGACCATTAGAAATTGAGGGCAAAAGGTGATGAATTTTATCTCTAATTGTTATAATTTTATCATTAAAAGAAGCTTATAAAGTGGTCACTACTCAGAGCTATAGGAACAGATGGCTCAATAGAGCTGTGACTGTCAGCCTGGCTACAATGCTGAAAAGAAACCTTGGCTTCTTATTTTCTTCTTTTAGTGAAAAGTAATAGTCTGATCTGGCACTTCCGAGGGCCTTCCTATACATTTTCAGACGGTCTTGCAAATATAAACGAGATTCTTCCAGTTTGGTGGAACGCCATTTACTTTCAGGTTTGAGAAATTTTAATTTGGTTGGTTTGGGAGTTATACCAAGGTGCTAGTTTCCTTTGCTTCATCATCTTTTTGACAGGAGCAACAGAGTCTAAAATAGTCTGTAGGCAGGTCGTAGCATCTACAAATCAATTAATCTATCAATTTGGAAGGGACTTAAGTTAACAAAAGGTCCTCTGGTGTTGGAATATCTTCCTTATATTATAATATAGAAGCTTTTATTTACTTTAGTATAGTCGGGTACTAAGAATTCAACAGTTATTAGAAAATGGTCTAATAATACCGGTTTCTGTGGAATTATGAAATCTCTGGAGAACATGTCCACTGTGTTTTCTTTAACGGCTCTATCTCTGTGCCCAAAAGTGTCCAAACAAAGATAATCAGAAAACGGTTTATCACTGAAAACACCAGTGAAACATTTACTCAGCTTTACTCCTCTACACCCGCTCTCTCAGGGCTCTCAGTCACTGAGCTTGTAGATCATTTCAACTGTAAAATTACAAATGTTATTGATGCCATTGCTCCCACTAAGGTCAAAGTTGTCTCTGGTAAGAAAAAGTCTCCATGGAGAAATGTCCCACTGGTGAGAGCAGAAAAAAAGAGTGTCGGAAAGCTGAACGAAGGTGGCGAAAATCAAATCTCCTGGTCCATTATAACACCTATAAAGAGAGACTTCGCATTTATAATTTGGAACTGAGGAATGCAAGGCGGTCCTTCTTCTCTGATATTATCTCTAGAAACAATAATTCACGTGCTTTGTTTGCTACTGTCGATAGGTTAACAAACCCTCCAGTACCAGTAGCATCTGAACTTTTATCTACCAAGGCCTGCAATGACTTTGCCTCCTTCTTCAAAGACAAAATTCAAAAGATTAGACAAACAGTCAGTGCCTCCATATCAAGTCCAGGATATGTGTTGTCACAGTGTTCAAGCAGAACTAGTTCCAATATGACAGAATTTCATACGATCAACCATAAAAACCTGGAGGACATTATACAACATCTGAAAACCTCCTCCTGTTGCCTTGATATTCTACCAACGGGTGTTTTCAAAAATGTCTCGAATTGTTTGGCTTCTGATCTTCTACAGATTGTGAACATGTCTCTTCTTTCAGGAATCTTTCCACAGGCCCTGAAAACTGCAGTAATCAAGCCAAAGAACAATCTAGACACGTCACTAATGAGCAACTATAGGCCAATATCAAACCTTCCGTTTTTAAGTAAAATCATAGAAAAAGCAGTTTTTCAACAACTCAACCATTTCTTGTCACTAAACAACAGTTTTGATACCTTTCAGTCGGGTTTCCGACCACACCACAGCACTGAGACGGCTCTCGTTAAGGTCTTTCATGACATCCACCTTAACACAGATAATGGCAAAATTTCAGTCTTAGTATTACTTGATCTCAGTGCTGCATTTGACACGGTTGACCACGACATATTACTAGACCGATTGGAAAACTGGGTTGGCCTTTCTGGCTCAGTACTAAACTGGTTTGAATCCTACTTACAGAATAGGGATTACTTTGTGTCAATAGGTAATTATACATCTGAATGCACAAATATGACGTGCGGAGTTCCCCAAGGCTCCATTCTGGGGCCTCTTCTGTTTAACATCTACATGCTTCCACTGGCTCAGATTATGGAAAACAACAAAATAAGTTACCATAGTTATGCGGACGACACACAAATTTACATAACCTTATCGCCAGGGGACTATAGTCCAATACAAAAACTGACTAAATGTATTGAACAAATTAACGGCTGGATGTGCCAGAACTTTCTGAAATTAAATGAGGGAAAAACAGAGGTGGTTGTTTTTGGAGCAAAAGAGGAACGATTAAAAGTCTGCGCTCAGCTTCAAACAACAATGTTAAAAACAACAGACAAAGCCAGAAATCTTGGTGTAGTCATGGACTCTGACCTGAACTTTAACAGCCACATTAAGACAATTACAAAGTCAGCCTATTATCACCTTAATATATCAAGGGTTAAAGGACTTATGTATCAACAGGATTTGGAAAAACTAATCCATGCTTTCATCTTCAGTAGACTTGACTACTGTAACGGTGTCTTTACAGGTCTCCCTAAAAAAAAAAAAAAAAAAAATCAGACAGCTACAGCTGATTCAGAACGCTGCTGCTCGGGTCCTCACTAAGACCAAGAGACTGGATCACATCACTCCAGTTCTGAAGTCCTTACACTGGCTTCCTGTGCCCCAAAGAATTGATTTCAAAGTTCTTTTGCTAGTTTATAAATCACTAAACGGTTTAGGGCCAAAATACATTTCTGATCTGCTAGTACACTATGACCCCCCCAGACCTCTCAGGTCATCTGGGACAGGTCTACTGTCTGTTCCTAGAGTCAGAACTAAACAGGGGGAAGCAGCTTTCAGTTTCTATGCTCCTCATATCTGGAACAAACTCCCAGAAACCTGCAGGTCCGCTGCTACTCTCAGTTCTTTTAAATCAATGCTGAAGACCTTTTTTGATGTTGCCTTTCTTTAAATGATGCTCATTTCTTTACTGTTTAATCTTTTATACTGCACTGCAACTTTTATTCCTGTGTTTTATCTGTTTTTATTTTTGAAATGTTTCTTCTGTTTTTTTATGGGTTTTATTTTCTTTTAACTATTTTTATTGTTTTTAACTGATTTTGTGTAAAGCACTTTGAATTGCCCTGTTGCTTAAATGTGCTCTATAAATAAAGCTGCCTTGCCTTGCCTAAGATGCCCCAGTTGCAGTGACCAGGTCTAAAAACAGACCAAGAAAATAATTTCCACATTCTCTATGTTTATGTTGTTGATTTTTAAATACTTGAGGGTTAGTTTTCAAAATAAGTCTTTGTTATGCTTATATTTAATGACATCAAACCACGGTTTTAATTTGATTTCCGGTGTGATCATCTCCAAAAGCTGCAGTAAATTGTCACTGGAACAGTGTCATCCGCAAATAGAATACATGTTAGTATATTTAAGGATACTTAACACCTAGTTGCTCCAGACACATACACTAACATATATAGCAATTGTAAGTCGCTTTGCATTAAAGTGTCAGCTAAATGAAAAATAATCATACCTGTGGTACACCACAAGATACGTACATGTATGATGATTTGTGTTTACCAAACAGGTTGAAAAGT
Source organism: Percina caprodes (assembly GCA_013375575.1). Classification (NCBI taxonomy): domain Eukaryota; kingdom Metazoa; phylum Chordata; class Actinopteri; order Perciformes; family Percidae; genus Percina; species Percina caprodes. The sequence goes on from JABXJD010001179.1 coordinate 97,358, forward strand.
TAAAAGGTATTGAATTATTTAAAAATAAAAAAAAAATAAAATAAAACAGGTCAGAGGAAAAGGAAGGACAAACTTGAAAGCACAATTAATAGTTACTAATGCTGATCGTACACCCACTGTACAAGCTATTCCCCTGTCCGCACTTTTTCACAGACTAAATTTCCAACATCTGAATGAAATCCTGAGAGTCATCTCAATCGTTTGGTGTAAGGTGGTCACAAAACTCAAAAAAAAAAAAAAATTTCAGCTGACGTGCCCTTAAGGTACCAGCTAACGCTAGTGGTCTTTACATATGGCAGTCTTTAACGTTAGATGTGAGATGGTTGTCATACGATGTGAGGTCAGTCTCCTAGTGTCCGGTAGACATAAGCTGGACCACTACCTCTGTAGCTGAGAGCCGAGGATGTGGCCAGCAGAGAGTGGTTGCTATGGTGCAGAGTTGATTAGTGGATGGGTTGCAGCTGTGCAGCTGGGAGCAGGTGAATCAGCTGGGCAGCAATCAGGAGTCGGGAGAGTGATGTGGATCTCACTTTTATTATGTGACGGCTCTTCTCCTGACTTCAATAAAATGGCATCTGTGATAATAAACCTTAGAACATATGTACGTATGTATAGGGCCTGTTGTGTTATGCCTGATCATGCCTGACATGTCTAGTTGTTTCAATGTATCCACACTTATAATTAATTATTATATTATAATAAGCTATAATTCCCTATGTTCAGATTTCCCAGGAGCTTAAGTATCTACCCACTGGGATGGGGACAGGCGGGGGGGGAGGCCACTGCAGCCAGTCGGCCCTGCTTCTCCCTGCAGGAGGCCACTGGAACACATCCCTCTTCTGAGCCACCAGTCCTGATGGACTCAAGCTAGGTTTACAGTAGCTGAGGCGTTCCTGGCACACACCATAAAATAAAGTCACCATGGCTTTTTCCAGCGCCAAGGCCCCATAAACTGTTGCAGTGCATCGTCATGTACATAAACTAATTACTGAAGATTTTACCAAAACTGTTTGAGTATGGAGGTCTAGCTATAAACAACAAAAGGAGGAAAGAAGCCTGGGCCAATGCACAAAGGGCCGTCAGACCCAGCACCCCCATAAACTATCAAAATTGTGTCTAAACTAATAAAGAAAACTAGACTGCCAGACCTCTGTCCTCAAAAGAAATAAAGCCACCTAAAAGAAAGGAGCAAACACCCTGGTGCAAGGGCTGCTTCAGTCTGACTGGGATAGCTCTCTGTCTCCCAGCCTTCCTTATGTACAGGAGGCGGGGCCACCCACTAATGGCCCAATCGGGAACACCTGAGATAGGCAGAGAGGGAGAAGAAGAACACTGCACACTAGAAAATGCACCCATATATATTTATTTCCAGCTTCCTGCTTCTGATAGTGCAGATCCTTTGCTGCTTGCTCCTGCCTCTGCTTGTATATTTTTGCTGATAATCTTGCTTTTCCTCTGAGAGAAACTATGAGCAGCGGCTCTTGGATACCTATAAATCACTGGACTATACATTTTTTGTAGACATAGCAGGCTATTGCCATATTTTAAAATTTTTCTGCCTGAGCGTGGCCTACCAGTAGCTCAAGCCTGTCCTACAGTGACTGTAGCTAAAGCTAATTAGCAGCAAGATGCCTCCTTTCTCCGTGGATGACTACTACAAACTCCTTCAGAAGATTGCACTTCTGGAAACCAAGGTTCACCTATTAGAAGTGAACGTGGAAGTGAACAGATCTTGTGGAAATGACACTACTTTACCATGGACCCAAAACAATGGACAAAAGCATGCTAACACACGGCTAATTAGCACCAACAAGACTACAAAGAAACAGGAGGGCTGTGGAACGGGTAATAAATCAACAAGTGGTAGTCCTCCCTGGAACTCGGCTGGTGCAAAGCCTAAGAGTAAATAATTTTCCTGGGAAATGGGAGGACGACTAACGGGCAGGGCACAGCGCCCTGAGATTTGTGATACGACCGGCTGGCCTGCATTATCATCCCAGCAGAGCGCCTCTTCAACCCCTGTACCTAGTCGGACACAGCCATGGACAGCTGCAAAAGGGAAAATAAGCAACAAAATGCCTCCCCAACAACTTGGTGTGCAACTAGATAACAGATTTGCTCCTCTGCTGGACGCTGGACAGACATCTAATGACCGGGATTGCGTCTCATCGCCACACAGCAGGGTAAGGACCAAGAGCATTTCAAAAAGTAAAAAGCTAACAACTGGGCCTCAAACCCTGATTGTGGGTGACTCTGCTGTAAAAGATTTTAAAAAACAGTAAAAACATCCAAATACTCTGTTTTCCCAAAGACACGGTGTCTGACTTGACCCAAAGAATCCCAGATATCATGGCAGAACACCCAACTGTGAAGAACATTATTCTGCATATAGGGTCACATGATGTTGTAAAGCAACAGTCTGAATTGCAGAAACTGGACTTTATGGAACTGCTAAACCAAGTCAGCTCCTTAAACGCAGATGTGTTTATCAGCGGTCCTATACCGCCAGTGAGAAGAGGAGCTGAGAGATTCAGCCGACTGTTGGCACTAAACAAATGGCTTTCAACTGAATGTATCGTCCATTCTCTGCACTTCATTGACAATTTTAACATTTTCTGGGAGCGCTTACATCTTTTTAAAGCAGATGGACTTTTCCTTAACAAGCCAGGAGTAAAGCTGTTCACCTCTAACATACTTTTCTCTCTGCGCTACACATCTACTCCCTCCGTCAAGGACACAAGACCAGACCAATCTAAACAAGAGGAAGACACAACAAAGTACGACAGTGATTCACCACAGCCCCCACCTGTGCACAGATTTGACCGTGGGAGACCACAGAGTAGAGAAACGGAACCTCAACTCCCCTTTTCACCCGTCCAGCACCCCTCAAACCCACCTACCAACCCCAAACCCTTTGAGAAGCCATTGCTGTCTCCACTCACCCTTTCCCCTCTTTCCCCTCCCCCCATGTTGGACTTCAATGACAAGATGAAGCAGCTGGTAGATGTTGGAATCAAATTTACCCCCCTTCCTTCCCCCATCGCCCAACCCCGGGCAAAAGTAAAACGCCAGGCACCTCTGCCCCATAAGGACGCTTGTGTGCAAAATCCAGCAAGCAAAACCTGATATGTGCCGGGCCTAGGCTCCAGGACTAGTAACACTCATGACTTTTTCAAAGACAAGCCCGGGCCCTGTGTTTTCAATTCTTCCTCAATTTATGCTGTGATAGGCAATAGAAAAAGGATGACGAATAAGCACTTAACTGCAAACTTAGCAAATTTAGCATCCATTCCTTGTCAGCTACAGCTTGTCCCAAAAACTGAGAACACACTAACACTAGCTTTACTAAACGTCAGGTCTTTGGCAGGAAAATCATTTTTAATCAATGATTTTATTATTAATCACAATCTAGATTTTATGTTTTTAACTGAGACCTGGTTAGACCATAATAACAGCGCTGCTGTTCTCATCGAGTCAGCTCCCCCTAACTTCAGTTTTATGAGCGAGAATAGAGTGAATAAGAAAGGAGGTGGAGTCGCCATTTTGTTTAATGACTCGTTCCACTGTACGCAAATATGTTATGGAAATTTTGCTTCTTTTGAATATATGGCTATTCAGTTAAGGTCGTCCCTCAAGCTATATTTCTAAATATCTACACGCCACCTAATTATTGTGCAACCTTTATTGATGACTTCACTGAACTGCTGTATATAATCTGCATTAACTTTGATTGTGTAATCATTGCGGGTGATTTTAACATTCATGTTGACAACCCCCAGGACAGGGGGACCAAAGAACTGTGTTGTGTTTTTGAGAACTATGGACTGACTCAGCATGTGACAGAGCCCACGCACAATAAGGGGCACACGCTGGACTTGATTGTCTCCAAGGGTCTGAACATTTCCAAGGTTGTGGTGACTGACGTTGCTCTGTCTGATCATTCCTGTGTTTTCTTTAACGGCTCTATCTCTGTGCCCAAAAGTGTCCAAACAAAGATAATCAGAAAACGGTTTATCACTGAAAACACCAGTGAAACATTTACTCAGCTTTTCTCCTCTACACCCGCTCTCTCAGGGCTCTCAGTCACTGAGCTTGTAGATCATTTCAACTGTAAAATTACAAATGTTATTGATGCCATTGCTCCCACTAAGGTCAGAGTTGTCTCTGGTAAGAAAAGGTCTCCATGGAGAAATGTCCCACTGGAGAGAACAGAAAAAAGAGAGTGTCGAAAAGCTGAACGAAGGTGGCGAAAAACAAATCTCCTGGTCCATTATAACACCTATAAAGAGAGACTTTGCATTTATAATTTGGAACTGAAGAATGCAAGGCGGTCCTTCTTCTCTGATATCTCTAGAAACAATAATAATTCACGTGCTTTGTTTGCTACTGTCGATAGGTTAACAAACCCTCCAGTACCAGTAGCATCTGAACTTTTATCTACCAAGGCCTGCAATGACTTTGCCTCCTTCTTCAAAGATAAAATTCTGAAGATTAGACAAACAGTCAGTGCCTCTATATCAAGTACAGGATATGTGTTCTCACAGTGTTCAAGCAAAACTAGTTCCAATATGACAGAATTTCATGCGATCAACCATAAAAACCTGGAGGACATTATACAACATCTGAAAACCTCCTCCTGTTGCCTTGATATTCTACCAACGGGTGTTTTCAAAAATGTCTCAAATTGTTTGGCTTCTGATCTTCTACAGATTGTGAACATGTCTCTTCTTTCAGGAATCTTTCCACAGGCCCTGAAAACTGCAGTAATCAAGCCACTCTTAAAAAAGAACAATCTAGACACATCACTAATGAGCAACTATAGGCCGATATCAAACCTTCCGTTTTTAAGTAAAATCATTGAAAAAGCAGTTTTTCCAACAACTCAACCATTTCTTGTCACTAAACAACAGTTTTGATACCTTTCAGTCGGGTTTCCGACCACACCACAGCACTGAGACGGCTCTCGTTAAGGTCTTTAATGACATCCACCTTAACACAGATAATGGCAAAATTTCAGTCTTGGTATTACTTGATCTCAGTGCTGCATTTGACACGGTTGACCACGACATATTACTAGACCGATTGGAAAACTGGGTTGGCCTTTCTGGCTCAGTACTAAACTGGTTTGAATCCTACTTACAGAATAGAGATTACTTTGTGTCAATAGGTAATTATACATCTGAGCATACAAATATGACGTGCGGAGTTCCCCAAGGCTCCATTCTGGGGCCTCTTCTGTTTAACATCTACATGCTTCCACTGGCTCAGATTATGGAAAACAACAAAATAAGTTGCCATAGTTATGCGGACGACACACAAATTTACATAACCTTATCGCCAGGGGACTATAGTCCAATACAAAAACTGACTAAGTGCATTGAACAAATTAACGGCTGGATGTGCCAGAACTTTCTGAAATGAAATGAGGGAAAAACTGAGGTGGTTGTTTTTGGAGCAAAAGAGGAAAGATTAAAAGTCTGCACTCAGCTTCAAACAACAATGTTAAAAATAACAGACAAAACCAGAAATCTTGGTGTAGTCATGGACTCTGACCTGAACTTTAACAGCCACATTAAGACAATTACAAAGTCAGCCTATTATCACCTTAAGAATATATCAAGGGTTAAAGGACTTATGTGTCAACAGGATTTGGAAAAACTTGTCCATGCTTTCATCTTCAGTAGACTGGACTACTGTAACGGGGTCTTTATAGGTCTCCCTTAAAAATCAATCAGACAGCTGCAGCTGATTCAGAACGCTGCTGCTCGAGTCCTCACTAAGACCAAGAGACTGGATCACATCACTCCAGTTCTGAAGTCCTTACACTGGCTTCCTGTGCCCCAAAGAATTGATTTCAAAGTTCTTTTGCTAGTTTATAAATCACTAAACGGTTTAGGCCCAAAATACATTTCTAATCTGCTAGTACACTATGACCCCCCCAGACCTCTAAGGTCATCTGGGACAGGTCTACTGTCTGTTCCTAGAGTCAGAACTAAACAGGGGGAAGCAGCTTTCAGTTTCTATGCTCCTCATATCTGGAACAAACTCCCAGAAACCTGCAGGTCTGCTGCTACTCTCAGTTCTTTTAAATCAATGCTGAAGACCTTTCTTTGATGTTGCCTTTCTTTAAATGATGTTCATTTCTTTCATGTTTAATCTCTTATACTGCACTGTAACTTTTATTCTTGTGTTTTATCTGTTTTTATTTTAAACTGTTTCTTCTGTGTTTTATGGGTTTTATTTTCTTTTAACTGTTTTTTTTTAACTGATTTTGTGTAAAGCACTTTGAATTGCCCCGTTGCTGAAATGTGCTATACAAATAAAGCTGCCTTGCCTTACTGAGGCTTGGGTGACTTGTCGTCTTCTGTAATTTGGAATCATCCAGAACATATTATTTATTTATTTATGATGTGGTCAAACTGCAAGTATTTTGAACTCCTACTTGAATTTTTGAACACTGTTAGATTGTTTATTTCTCTTCTAAATAAAGATGTTGCTTCCAAAAAAAATGTTGTGTCCGCTATACAGTTTCCTTGTCAGCTCTGAGTCCAGCAAAGAAGTAGCAGCACCTTATGCGAAGGAAAAAGCTTACAGCACCGGTGATTCCCAGGCGGTCTACCATCCAAGTACTTACCCGGCCCGACCCTGCTTGGCTTCCGAGATCAGACGAGAGCGGGCACGTTCAGGGTCGTATGGCCGTAAGCAAGTGCACACCGTGAAAACAAGCTATTTCTAGACGTGAAAACCTGAAGGTTCTCAAACCTGTTGAATAAACAGCTTGGGGTTGAGGAATACTGAACTACATGTAATCACACTATTAGTTCACGCATACATTTTGCAGTAGCTTGCTAGTAGTTCAACTACATTCACCTTGGAATCAAGGAGTTGACTTGCTTTTGCTCTTTTTGCACTATAATTAACGCTTCTGAATTTTTAGAGTTCTTTGATTTGTTTTTCTTACCTCTGTCTTTACTGAGGCTTGGGTGACTTGTCGTCTTCAGTAATTTTGAATCATCCAGAACATATTATTTATTTATGATACGGTCAAACTGCAAGTATTTTGAACTTCTACTTGAATTGTTGAACACTGTTAGATTGTTTATTTCTCTTCTAAATAAAGATGTTGCTTCCAAAAAAATGTTGTTTCCGCTATACAGTTTCCTTGTCAGCTCTGAGTCCAGCAAAGAAGTAGCAGCACCTTATGCGAAGGAAAAGCTTACAGCACCGGGGATTCCCAGGCGGTCTACCATCCAAGTACTTACCGGCCCGACCCTGCTTGGCTTCCGAGATCAGACGAGCGGGCACGTTCAGGGTGGTATGGCCGTAAGCAAGTGCACACCGTGAAAACAAGCTATTTCTAGACGTGAAAACCTGAAGGTTCTCAAACCTGTTGAATAAACAGCTTGGGGTTGAGGAATACTGAACTACATGTAATCACACTATTAGTTCACGCATACATTTTGCAGTAGCTTGCTAGTAGTTCAACTACATTCACCTTGGAATCAAGGAGTTGACTTGCTTTTTGCTCTTTTTTGCACTATAATTAACGCTTCTGAATTTTTAAGAGTTCTTTGATTTGTTTTTTCTTACCTCTGTCTTTACTGAGGCTTGGGTGACTTGTCGTCTTCAGTAATTTTGAATCATCCAGAACATATTATTTATTTATGATACGGTCAAACTGCAAGTATTTTGAACTTCTACTTGAATTGTTGAACACTGTTAGATTGTTTATTTCTCTTCTAAATAAAGATGTTGCTTCCAAAAAAAATGTTGTTTCCGCTATACAGTTTCCTTGTCAGCTCTGAGTCCAGCAAAGTAGCAGCACCTTATGCGAAGGAAAAAGCTTACAGCACCGGGATTCCCAGGCGGTCTACCATCCAAGTACTTACCCGGCCCGACCCTGCTTGGCTTCCGAGATCAGACGAGAGGCACGTTCAGGGTGGTATGGCCGTAAGCAAGTGCACACGTGAAAACAAGCTATTTCTAGACGTGAAAACCTGAAGGTTCTCAAACCTGTTGAATAAACAGCTTGGGGTTGAGGAATACTGAACTACATGTAATCACACTATTAGTTCACGCATTTTGCAGTAGCTTGCTAGTAGTTCAACTACATTCACCTTGGAATCAAGGAGTTGACTTGCTTTTGCTCTTTTTGCACTATAATTAACGCTTCTGAATTTTTAAGAGTTCTTTGATTTGTTTTTTCTTACCTCTGTCTTTACTGAGGCTTGGGTGACTTGTCGTCTTCAGTAATTTTGAATCATCCAGAACATATTATTTATTTATGATACGGTCAAACTGCAAGTATTTTGAACTCCTACTTGAATTGTTGAACACTGTTAGATTGTTTATTTCTCTTCTAAATAAAGATGTTGCTTCCAAAAAAAATGTTGTTTCCGCTATACAGTTTCCTTGTCAGCTCTGAGTCCAGCAAAGAAGTAGCAGCACCTTATGCGAAGGAAAAAGCTTACAGCACCGGGGATTCCCAGGCGGTCTACCATCCAAGTACTTACCCGGCCCGACCCTGCTTGGCTTCCGAGATCAGACGAGCGGGCACGTTCAGGGTGGTATGGCCGTAAGCAAGTGCACACCGTGAAAACAAGCTATTTCTAGACGTGAAAACCTGAAGGTTCTCAAACCTGTTGAATAAACAGCTTGGGGTTGAGGAATACTGAACTACATGTAATCACACTATTAGTTCACGTATACATTTTGCAGTAGCTTGCTAGTAGTTCAACTACATTCACCTTGGACTCAAGGAGTTGACTTGCTTTTGCTCTTTTTCACTATAATTAACGCTTCTGAATTTTAAAGAGTTCTTTGATTTGTTTTAATTTAAATCAATTCATTTATTAGCCTGTTGTTACACTTATAAATACTTTAATGTAATTCCATGTTTCTGTTTT
>JABXJD010000306.1:0-27500 GCA_013375575.1 Percina caprodes
GTGTGTGTGTGTGTGTCTGTGTGTGTGTGTGTGTGTGTGTGTGTGTGTGTGTGTGTGTGTGTGTGTGTGTGTGTGTGTGTGTGTGTGTGTGTGTGTGTGTGTACCTGGTTTCAACTTGACCTGCAGTCTGCTAACAGGGTTGTTGTCTCTTATGAGACGAGCTGTCTGTGGAGGGCGTCCAATCGGACGGCGGTTTCCAGACACGTAAACGCCACCTGAAGAAGAAGAGGGAAGTATTACAGTAATATACTACAATATTACAGTAATATACTACAGTATTACAGTAATATACTACAGTACTACAGTAATATACTACAGTACTACAGTACAACAGTTCAACTATACTCTCACACATACACACTACTATACTCTCTCTCACACACACACTACTATACTCTCTCTCACACACACACACACACTACTATACTCTCTCACACACACACACACTACTATACTCTCTCACACACACACACACTACTATACTCTCTCACACACACACACTACTATACTCTCTCACACACACACACACACTACTATACTCTCTCACACACACACACACACACTACTATACTCTCTCACACACACACACACTACTATACTCTCACACACACACACACACACACACTACTATACTCTCTCACACACACACACACTACTATACCTCTCACACACACACACACACACTACTATACTCTCTCACACACACACACACACTACTATACTCTCTCACACACACACACACACTCTACTATACTCTCTCACACACACACACACTACTATACTCTCTCACACACACACACACACTACTATACTCTCTCTCACACACACACACTACTATACTCTCTCACACACACACACACTACTATACTCTCTCACACACACACACTACTATACTCTCTCACACACACACACACACTACTATACTCTCTCACACACACACACACACTACTATACTCTCTCACACACACACACACACACTACTATACTCTCTCACACACACACACACTACTATACTCTCTCACACACACACACACACTACTATACTCTCTCACACACACACACACACACACTACTATACTCTCTCACACACACACACACACACACTACTATACTCTCTCACACACACACACACACACTACTATACTCTCTCACACACACACACACACTACTATACTCTCTCTCACACACACACACACTACTATACTCTCTCACACACACACACTACTATACTCTCTCACACACACACACACTACTATACTCTCTCACACACACACACACACTACTATACTCTCTCACACACACACACACACTACTATACTCTCTCACACACACACACACTACTATACTCTCTCACACACACACACACTACTATACTCTCTCACACACACACACACTACTATACTCTCTCACACACACACACACACTACTATACTCTCTCACACACACACACACACACACTACTATACTCTCTCACACACACACACACACACTACTATACTCTCTCACACACACACACACTACTATACTCTCTCACACACACACACACTACTATACTCTCTCACACACACACACACACACACTACTATACTCTCTCACACACACACACACTACTATACTCTCTCACACACACACACTACTCTCACACACACACTACTATACTCTCTCACACACACACACTACTATACTCTCTCACACACACACACTACTATACTCTCTCACACACACACACTACTATACTCTCTCACACACACACACTACTATACTCTCTCACACACACACACTACTATACTCTCTCACACACACACACTACTATACTCTCTCTCACACACACACTACTATACTCTCTCTCACACACACACACTACTATACTCTCTCTCACACACACACACTACTATACTCTCTCACACACACACACTACTATACTCTCTCTCACACACACACACTATACTCTCTCTCACACACACACACACTACTATACTCTCTCTCACACACACACACACTACTATACTCTCTCACACACACACACACTACTATACTCTCTCACACACACACACACACTACTATACTCTCTCACACACACACACACACTACTATACTCTCTCACACACACACACACTACTATACTCTCTCACACACACACACACTACTATACTCTCTCACACACACACACACTACTATACTCTCTCACACACACACACACTACTATACTCTCACACACACACACACTACTATACTCTCTCAGACACACACACACTACTATACTCTCTCACACACACACACTACTATACTCTCTCACACACACACTACTATACTCTCTCACACACACACACTACTATACTCTCTCACACACACTACTATACTCTCTCACACACACACTACTATACTCTCTCACACACACACTACTATACTCTCTCACACACACACTACTATACTCTCTCACACACACACTACTATACTCTCTCAGACACACACACACACTACTATACTCTCTCAGACACACACACACACTACTATACTCTCTCAGACACACACACACACTACTATACTCTCTCAGACACACACACACTACTATACTCTCTCAGACACACACACACTACTATACTCTCTCACACACACACACACTACTATACTCTCTCACACACACACACACACTACTATACTCTCTCACACACACACACACACACACACACACTACTATACTCTCTCACACACACACACTACTATACTCTCTCAGACACACACACACTACTATACTCTCTCACACACACACACTACTATTCTCTCTCACAGACACACACACACACACTACTATACTCTTTGACCGTAGGCCTCGGTGGTGATGTCGCACTGTGATTGGCTCACACACAAGGCCTTGGTGGTGATGTCGCACTGTGATTGGCTCTTACCGTAAGGCCTTGGTGGTGATGTCGCGCTGTGATTGGCTCTTACAGTAAGGCCTTGGTGGTGATGTCGCGCTGTGATTGGCTCTTACCGTAAGGCCTTGGTGGTGATGTCGCGCTGTGATTGGCTCTTACCGTAAGGCCTTGGTGGTGATGTCGCTGTGATTGGCTCTTACCGTAGGCCTCGGTTGTGATGCGGCGCTGTGATTGGCTCTACCGTAGGCCTCGGTGGTGATGCGCGCTGTGATTGGCTCTTACCGTAGGCCTCGGTGGTGATGCGGCGCTGTGATTGGCTCTTACCGTAGGCCTCGGTGGTGATGTCGCGCTGTGATTGGCTCTACCGTAAGGCCTCGGTGGTGATGCGCGCTGTGATTGGCTCTTACCGTAGGCCTCGGTGGTGGTGATGTCGCGCTGTGATTGGCTCTTACCGTAGGCCTCGGTGGTGATGCGGCGCTGTGATTGGCTCTTACCGTAGGCCTCGGTGGTGGTGATGTCGCGCTGTGATTGGCTCTTACCGTAGGCCTCGGTGGTGATGCGGCGCTGTGATTGGCTCTTACCGTAGGCCTCGGTGGTGGTGATGTCGCTGTGATTGGCTCTACCGTAGGCCTCGGTGGTGATGCGGCGCTGTGATTGGCTCTTACCGTAGGCCTCGGTGGTGGTGATGTCGCGCTGTGATTGGCTCTTACCGTAGGCCTCGGTGGTGATGCGGCGCTGTGATTGGCTCTTACCGTAGGCCTCGGTGGTGGTGATGCGGCGCTGTGATTGGCTCTTACCGTAGGCCTCCGTGGTGATGCGGCGCTGGGCGTAGGTGGCGAGGCCCTCGCTCAGCCACATCTCCTCCCAGGTAGCGTTGGTGACGGCGTTGCCGAACCAGCCGTGCGCGATCTCGTGCACGACGTCGATCAGAAGGAACTCGCTGCTCTCCAGGATGGAGGCGATGATGAAGGTGAGGCACGGGTTCTCCATGGCAACGATGGGGAAGGAGGGGGGCAGGAACACAATGTCACACCTGGGGGGGATGTCAACTGGTAAACAGTGTGATGTCATCTTGTTACATGTCTTCTAGTCTCTATTGTCCACACACACACACACGTAGTAGTTCTTTAGTAAGAGCTCATCTGATAGGACAGGACAGCGTCAGGTGACCTCACCTTCCCCACAGGTACGCTCCGAACAGTTGCTCGGCAACACCGAGCCAGCGCTCCACGCTGCCGCCGAGTTTCTTCACGGCACAGGACAGAAGACACGGCTCAGCCCACACACGACTCCTGGAGACAGACACAGACACACACACACACACACACACACACACACACAGACACACACAGACACACACACACACGCACACGCACACGCACACGCACACAGAGACAGACACACACACGTTAGTGTGTATATACCAGAGTATAAAGTACTTCATGTACATAAGAGTGTGTATATACCAGAGTATAAAGTACTTCATGTACATAAGAGTGTGTATATACCAGAGTATAAAGTACTTCATGTACATGTGAGTGTGTATGTACCAGAGTATAAAGTACTTCATGTACATGTGAGTGTGTATGTACCAGAGTATAAAGTACTTCATGTACATTTGAGTGTGTATATACCAGAGTATAAAGTACTTCATGTACATTTGAGTGTGTATATACCAGAGTATAAAGTACTTCATGTACATTTGAGTGTGTATATACCAGAGTATAAAGTACTTCATGTACATGTGAGTGTGTATGTACCAGAGTATAAAGTACTTCATGTACATAAGAGTGTGTATATACCAGAGTATAAAGTACTTCATGTACATGTGAGTGTGTATGTACCAGAGTATAAAGTACTTCATGTACATTTGAGTGTGTATATACCAGAGTATAAAGTACTTCATGTACATTTGAGTGTGTATATACCAGAGTATAAAGTACTTCATGTACATGTGAGTGTGTATGTACCAGAGTATAAAGTACTTCATGTACATTTGAGTGTGTATGTACCAGAGTATAAAGTACTTCATGTACATGTGAGTGTGTGTATACCAGAGTATAAAGTACTTCATGTACATGTGAGTGTGTATATACCAGAGTATAAAGTACTTCATGTACATGTGAGTGTGTATGTACCAGAGTATAAAGTACTTCATGTACATGTGAGTGTGTATGTACCAGAGTATAAAGTACTTCATGTACATGTGAGTGTGTATGTACCAGAGTATAAAGTACTTCATGTACATGTGAGTGTGTATATACCAGAGTATAAAGTACTTCATGTACATGTGAGTGTGTATATACCAGAGTATAAAGTACTTCATGTACATGTGAGTGTGTATATACCAGAGTATAAAGTACTTCATGTACATTTGAGTGTGTATATACCAGAGTATAAAGTACTTCATGTACATGTGAGTGTGTATATACCAGAGTATAAAGTACTTCATGTACATGTGAGTGTGTATATACCAGAGTATAAAGTACTTCATGTACATGTGAGTGTGTATATACCAGAGTATAAAGTACTTCATGTACATGTGAGTGTGTATGTACCAGAGTATAAAGTACTTCATGTACATGTGAGTGTGTATATACCAGAGTATAAAGTACTTCATGTACATGTGAGTGTGTATGTACCAGAGTATAAAGTACTTCATGTACATGTGAGTGTGTATGTACCAGAGTATAAAGTACTTCATGTACATGTGAGTGTGTATGTACCAGAGTATAAAGTACTTCATGTACATGTGAGTGTGTATGTACCAGAGTATAAAGTACTTCATGTACATGTGAGTGTGTATGTACCAGAGTATAAAGTACTTCATGTACATTTGAGTGTGTATGTACCAGAGTATAAAGTACTTCATGTACATTTGAGTGTGTATGTACCAGAGTATAAAGTACTTCATGTACATGTGAGTGTGTATATACCAGAGTATAAAGTACTTCATGTACATGTGAGTGTGTATATACCAGAGTATAAAGTACTTCATGTACATTTGAGTGTGTATGTACCAGAGTATAAAGTACTTCATGTACATTTGAGTGTGTATATACCAGAGTATAAAGTACTTCATGTACTGACCGGGGCCCGACGTCGACGTGCTGCAGGTCTCCGGCCACCAGGGCCACCAGGTAGGACGGGACAGGGAGCTCCATGGAGAACTGGAAGACCCGGTCCTGCTTGGAGAAGGAGCTGCGGGACGCACTCATCAAGACCGTCACGCCGTCTGGGACCTGCAGGGAATCGAACGCTTCAGGGACAGGTGGTCTGCAGGGTCAGGTAGTCTCTGGGGTCAGGTAGTCTGCGGGGTCAGGTAGTCTGTGGGGTCAGGGTCAGGTAGTCTGCAGGAACTAGGGGTCAAGGGTCGAGACTCGGGGACTCACCCTGACCCCTGAGACCAGGACTTACCCTGACCCCTGTGGCCAGGGACCAGGACCCACTCCGACCCTTGAAGCCAGGGACCAGGACCAGGACTCACCCTGACCCCTGAGGACAGGGACCAGGACCCACCCTGACCCCTGAAGCCAGGGACCAGGACCCACCCTGACCCCTGAGGCCAAGGACCAGGACCCACTCCGACCCTTGAAGCCAGGGACCAGGACCAGGACTCACCTTGACCCCTGAGGACAGGGACCAGGACCCACCCTGACCCCTGAAGCCAGGGACCAGGACTCACCCTGACCCCTGAGGCCAGGGACCAGGACCAGGACCTTGTACTTAAGATTGCGGCGCGTGCACACGCGGCGACCTCTCTCTGTCCCAACCGAACGGTGTTTTGTCCCTTTAGAGAGACTTTAGAGTCTAAAGGTTTTACGTGTTTGTCTCGTCTCACTACGTCGTCCTACGAGCACCGCAGGCAGCTTCTACTGGACATCTGCAAAAGCAAGGCTCGCAACTCGGACTAGTCCGGGACTCGCCTGCTACTCCTCCCCCGGAAAGAAAGAGTCGGAAGCGGTGTGCGAGGAAGCAGAAGAGGGGCCAGCGCGGAGGCGTCCGGGCCGGACTAATCCAACCCGCCTAGCCATACCATCCATTCTCTGGCAAGTGTACGATCACTGGACAACAAAATGGACGACATGAGACAGCTAGTCTACATCCCGCCTACCAACAACAACAGCGACAGGAACGCGGCTCTTAGTGGACTGCACCCAGACGGTTTCACCATCTTCTCTGGAGAGTTTAACCTGTTCTTCCAAAGCTACACCAGCATGTTGACTTTCCAACAAGAGGACACAACATCCTGGACCTGGTCTACACTACATACAAAGGAGCATACAGACCCTCTGATGCTCTTTAAGACTCCACCGTCTGTCTGTGTAAAATATGTCTCGTCTCCACCGTCTGTCTGTGTAAAATATGTCTCGTCTGTCTGTGTAAAATATGTCTCGTCTCCACCGTCTGTCTGTGTAAAATATGTCTCGTCTCCACCGTGGGACAGAGGAAACACAATTTCGATCTCTTTGTATGTCTTAACATGTGAAGAAATTGACAATAAAGCAGACTTTGACTTTGACTCACCCTGACACCTGAGGCCAGGGACCAGGACCAGGACTCACCCTGACCCCTGAGGCCAGGGACCAGGACTCACCCTGACCCCTGAGGCCAGGGACCAGGACCAGGACTCACCCTGACCCCTGAGGCCAGGGACCAGGACTCACCCTGACCCCTGAGGCCAGGGACCAGGACCAGGACTCACCCTGACCCCTGAGGCCAGGGACCAGGACCAGGACTCACCCTGACCCCTGAGGCCAGGGACCAGGACTCACCCTGACCCCTGAGGCCAGGGACCAGGACTCACCCTGACCCCTGAGGCCAGGGACCAGGACTCACCCTGACCCCTGAGGCCAGGGACCAGGACCAGGACTCACCCTGACCCCTGAGGCCAGGGACCAGGACTCACCCTGACCCCTGAGGCCAGGGACCAGGACTCACCCTGACCCCTGAGGCCAGGGACCAGGACTCACCCTGACCCCTGAGGCCAGGGACCAGGACCAGGACTCACCCTGACCCCTGAGGCCAGGGACCAGGACTCACCCTGACCCCTGAGGCCAGGGACCAGGACCAGGACTCACCCTGACCCCTGAGGCCAGGGACCAGGACCAGGACTCACCCGGACCGTGGCGGTGTACGTGCTCTTGACGGCCGGCGTGTCGAAGCAGGGGAAGAAGGAGCGGTTACACACCGAGTGGCCCTGAGTGAAGAGGAGGGGACGACCCTGACCACAGGTCAGCTCGGGGTCCAGCCACCAGATCTACACACACACACACACACACACACACACACACAGAGATACACACACACACACAGACACACACACACACACACACAGAGATACACACACACACACACACACACACAGACACAGAGATACACACACACACACACAGAGACACACACACACACACACACACACACACAGAGATACACACACACACACACACACAGAGATACACACACACACACAGACACACAGAGATACACACACACACACACACACACACACACACACACACACACACAGACACAGAGATACACACACACACACAGAGACACACACACACACACACACACACACACACACACACACAGAGACACAGAGACACACACACACACACACAGAGACATACACACACACACACAGAGACATACACACACACACACAGAGAGACATACACACACACACACAGAGATACATACACACAGACACACACACACACACACAGAGACACACACACACACAGACAGACACACACACACACACACAGAGACACACACACACACAGACAGACACACACACACACACACACACACACACACACACAGAGAGACACACACACCTTTTTAAAAGCTGTTTTCCTGCGTCTCCTTTAACCCCCCCTCCCCTCCCCGTGGTGGGGGGTGTCTTACCGCCGGCCCGTCTGTGGCGGTGTAGCGGACCGTGACGTGGACCCGGCGCCCCGGCGCCCCCCCCGCCGGCAGGATGATGCTCAGCGCCGACCCGTAGTCCGAGAACGGGTCAACGCGGAACGTCAGGGACAGCGGCGCCCCCCGCCCAGCACCGGGGACCTTACAGTCCACGGCGTGGACCAGCACCGACGGGTGCGAGTCCAGGACCAGGGTCTGGACCCCCGGCTGCACCGGCTCCAGGTCCAGGACCAGCCAGCCGCTCAGCTCCTTCACGGCGAAGTTGACCCGCAGGTCCAGGTGGAAGTGGTGCAGCCGGAAGCTGCTGAAGTTAGACGCCGAGGCCACGTCCACCAGGGGGCGCCGCGGAGTCCCCGGACCCGGGGGGGCCGCCGCGCGGGGGCCGGACACCGGCGGGGACCTCCGGCAGCAGCACAGCGAGGTGGGAGTCTCCGCCATCAGAGGGGAATCGAACCGCAACGGAGGACTGGCGTCATCGCCTCCATCTACTGGGGGGACCTTAAAGAGATCAGAACCATAATCACGCTACAAAAAGGGAAGAAGAAGAAGAAAACACTCGAGAAATATCACGAAAAAAAGTACTTCAGTACTTTTACTTTGAGTTACTTTCCTTCCTTCAGTAACAGATTTAAAGTAAAACTACACAAAAAACTACACAAAAAACTACTCTGACAGAAACACAAGTAATTGTACTTTGTTACTTTCTGATTTAACCCGGGACTACCCAGGTCTAGACCCCAGTTAACTTGGGACCACCCAGGTCTAGACTCCAGTTAACCCGGGACTACCCAGGTCTAGACCCCAGTTAACTTGGGACCACCCAGGTCTAGACTCCAGTTAACCCGGGACTACCCAGGTCTAGACTCCAGTTAACCCGGGACTACCCAGGTCTAGACCCCAGTTAACTTGGGACCAACCAGGTCTAGACTCCAGTTAACTTGGGACTACCCAGGTCTAGACCCCAGTTAACCCGGGACTACCCAGGTCTAGACCCCAGTTAACCCGGGGCTACCCAGGTCTAGACTCCAGTTAACTTGGGACTACCCAGGTCTAGACTCCAGTTAACCCGGGACCACCCAGGTCTAGACTCCAGTTAACCCGGGACCACCCAGGTCTAGACTCCAGTTAACCCGGGACCACCCAGGTTTAGACCCCAGTAAACCTGGGACTACCCGGGTCTAAACACCAGTTAACCTGGGACTACCTGGGTCTAGACTCCAGTTAACCCGGGACTACCCAGGTTTAGACCCCAGTAAACCTGGGACTACCCGGGTCTAAACACCAGTTAACCTGGGACTACCTGGGTCTAGACACAACCAGCAGGACTCAAAATCTGAAAACTTAAACGAGATTTTAACCTAGTTTTCTCGCGATGTTTAGGCAGGCGATACTTCATTCAAAACCTCATTGAAAAAAAGTCGAATTTAACTCAAAAACGCAATGAACACCAATGAGGACGCTTGAGATTCCGGACTGAGTTTTAGCCCAGAACACGGTTTAACACGAGACTATTGTGTCAGACAACATTCCCATTTAACCAACTTTATCTACATTTATAGCCAGCTTTATAGACTAGATGGATGGACATGTAAGTTTGAGGTACGAACAGGCCAGACTACGTTTAAAAAACGACCGATTTAAGAGTCAAACCGAACATGAAGTCCAGGACGGACACCGGTCCAGGAAGGAACCAGTATCTCAGCATTTAAAGGCTCATTTAAAGTAAAACTACATTCAAATCCACTTTTAGCAGAGGCTAGCTGCTGTAGATTAGCATGTTTAGCTTTCAGCGAGTCAACCAGACTACCTTTAAAAAACAGGCACTTTAACGGCGGCATAATGACGTGAAAACCGCGACAGCGTTAACTAGCTTAACTAGTTTAACTAACCTGGTAAGCAGAGCAGGCTAATTAGCACGGAGTCTAATTAGCCTCAGAACCAGAGACGCTTTATTTGTGGTTTTAGTGGATAGACCGTTTATGTAAAATCCATCAGCAAAAGCTCCAGAAAAACACCGGCACCTCCGGTGAAGTCAGCCCCGGCTCCGTGCTCTGTTTCCCGGACACTGAATCCAGATCGTCCCGCTGCTGTTCGCTGGAGGTCTTTGTTGTGTGTTGGTCGGCGTAATGGAGGAAGAGACAGGGGACACCAGAGGACACCAGAGGACAGAAGACACCAGAGGACAGAAGACGACTCCGGACAAAACAGGAAGTCACAACCAGCCAGGAAAGTTTCTTCAGGTGGGGGGGAAGGGGGGGGGGGCGCTGTGGAGCCAATCACATCCGCAGCAGGTCAAAGGTCATCACCCGGCCTTTAAGACGGCATCCCATAATAACCCCGAAGTCCAAACACACGATGACGGTGTTAAAACGGTTCAGAGACTTCAGGACCAACTCCTCAAGGGGAAACTTTTTAGACCAGCAAACCCGGGGCTAGACCCCAGCAAACCCAGGGCCTAGACCCCCAGCAAACCCAGGGCCTAGACCCCCAGCAAACCCAGGGCCTAGACCCCAGCAAACCCGGGCCTAGAACCCCAGCAAACCCGGGCCTAGAACCCCAGCAAACCCAGGCCTAGACCCTACCTAACCCAGGACTACCCGGCTCTAGTTAACAGCCCTTGGGGGGGGGGGGGACAGCACTTTATTCTCCTTCAAAAATAATAAAACTTCATTCCTGTTTATTAAATCATAACACAGGAAGTCAGACTGTCACAATAAAACACACCTGGATACAGGAAGTCAGACTGTCACAATAAAACACACCTGGATACAGGAAGTCAGACTGTCACAATAAAACACATCTGGATACAGGAAGTCAGTAAATAAAAATCACTCATTAAATGTTAAACTTAATTATATTATCGGCAACAGAAGAAGAAGAGACGGACGCAGCGATTGGCTGATCACTTTTATTGTTTCTGTACAAACAAGAAGAAGAAGAAGATCTGCAGACTCGTCTTCTTCACACCCGGGAGGGATACAGCATCTGGAACAGGAAGTCAGACCGTCACAATAAAACACAGGAAGTCAGACCGTCACAATAAAACACAGGAAGTCAGACCGTCACAATAAAACACAGGAAGTCAGATTGTCACAATAAAACACAGGAAGTCAGACTGTCACAATAAAACACAGGAAGTCAGACTGTCACAATAAAACACAGGAAGTCAGACTGTCACAATAAAACAGGAAGTCAGACTGTCACAATAAAACACAGGAAGTCAGACTGTCACAATAAAACACACCTGGATACAGGAAGTCAGACTGTCACAATAAAACACACCTGGATACAGGAAGTCAGACTGTCACAATAAAACACATCTAGATAGGAAGTCAGACTGTCACAATAAAACACTACATTTTAATTCTGCTTAAATATGAATTTTGCGACTTTATTAATGCTTAGATCTTGGTTTCGTCCACGCGTCCCTGAACTCACCACGCGGACCCGGTGCCCGATGGCCTTGGCCGGCAGGTTGCTGCTGAACTTGGCGCGGACCATGCCGCTGCAGCCGTGCGCCCGCGTCACCTTCCCCCAGATCACACGCGTCTTGTTGGGCTTACCGCCCGGCGTCACCGTGTTCCTGCAGGGACGGGGACACGCATTAGAGACAGGCAGGGACTATCAGGGACACAAGGACAGGGACAGCGCAGGGCTTAGTTTTAACAGAGAGACAGACTAACAGAAAGAGAGAGAGACAGACAAAGACAGAGAGACTAAGACAGAGAGAGAGACTAAGACAGAGAGAGAGAGAGACAGACTAAGAGACAAAGAGACTAAGACAGAGAGAGAGAGAGACAGACTAAGACAAAGAGAAAGAGACAGACTAAGAGACAGAGAGACAGACTAAGAGAGACAGACTAAGAGAGAGAGAGACAGACAGACTAAGAGAGAGAGAGAGAGAGACAGACAGACTAAGAGAGACAGACAGACAGAGACAGACAGAGAGAGACAGAGAGACTAAGAGACAGACAGACTGCTATGGTTTTCAGCTCCATTTACATCCACTTATATCTGTTTACATTTTAAAATACATTCTTTTGCCTTTTTACTCGTTTTGTCTTAATTGTTTTTAAACCAAAATACCTTCAGCAAAAACAAATGGAAACAAAATCAGCAGAAACCATCACCAAACCCACCAGACTCCATGTAAATAATCACTACTTTTATCATCGTAGAACACACTTCATTCAGAGAGGACAGAAACTAAATAAAACTACCAAAAGCCGTCTTGGTTCATCTTTCCACTCTGGTCTGGTTGGAATAAACTCTTAATACACCCATTTACATGTGGAGATATGCTGCTCTATACACACTAAAAGTAGTGATTATTTACATGGAGTCTGGTGGAGATATGCTGCTCTATACACGCTAAAAGTAGTGATTATTTACATGGAGTCTGGTGGAGATATGCTGCTCTATACACACTAAAAGTAGTGATTATTAACATGGAGTCTGGTGGAGATATGCTGCTCTATACACACTAAAAGTAGTGATTATTTACATGGAGTCTGGTGGAGATATGCTGCTCTATACACACTAAAAGTAGTGATTATTTACATGGAGTCTGGTGGAGATATGCTGCTCTATACACGCTAAAAGTAGTGATTATTTACATGGAGTCTGGTGGAGATATGCTGCTCTATACACACTAAAAGTAGTGATTATTAACATGGAGTCTGGTGGAGATATGCTGCTCTATACACGCTAAAAGTAGTGATTATTTACATGGAGTCTGGTGGAGATATGCTGCTCTATACACACTAAAAGTAGTGATTATTAACATGGAGTCTGGTGGAGATATGCTGCTCTATACACACTAAAAGTAGTGATTATTTACATGGAGTCTGGTGGAGATATGCTGCTCTATACACACTAAAAGTAGAGATTATTTACATGGAGTCTGGTGGGTTTGGTGATGGTGATTTCTGTTTCATGTTAAACTAAAAGGATCTTCCTCTTTAACATAAAGGTCTCTCTGTAGGGATCCATCCCATAATGTTGTCACACACTTAGAATAATAATCTGAGTCTGTCGGCAACAACAACAACACTTTTACAGCGAGTCTTACTTCTTGGCCTTGTAGACGTAGGCGCAGCGCTTCCCGAGGTAGAAGTCCACCTCGTCCCTGCTGTAGCACCCCTCCAGCTTCAGGAGGGCCGTGTGCTCGCGCTGGTTCCTCAGGCCGCGCTTATAGCCGGTGAAGATAGCTTTACTCCACAGTCTGGCCAATCACACACAGAGTTACAGGCTGGCCAATCACACACAGAGTTACAGGCTGGCCAATCACACACACAGAGTTACAGTCTGGCCAATCACACACAGAGTTACAGGCTGACCAATCACACACACACAGAGCTACAGGCTGGCCAATCACACACACACAGAGCTACAGGCTGGCCAATCACACACACACAGAGCTACAGGCTGGCCAATCACACACACAGAGTTACAGGCTGGCCAATCACACACACAGAGTTACAGGCTGGCCAATCACACACACAGAGTTACAGGCTGGCCAATCACACACACAGAGTTACAGGCTGGCCAATCACACACAGAGTTACAGGCTGGCCAATCACACACACAGAGTTACAGGCTGGCCAATCACACACACAGAGTTACAGGCTGGCCAATCACACACACACAGAGTTACAGGCTGACCAATCACACACAGAGTTACAGTCTGGCCAATCACACACACAGAGTTACAAGCTGGCCAATCACACACAGAGTTACAGTCTGGCCAATCACACACAGAGTTACAGGCTGGCCAATCACACACAGAGTTACAGGCTGGCCAATCACACACAGAGTTACAGGCTGGCCAATCACACACAGAGTTACAGGCTGACCAATCACACACAGAGTTACAGGCTGGCCAATCACACACACAGAGTTACAGGCTGGCCAATCACACACACAGAGCTACAGGCTGGCCAATCACACACACAGAGTTACAGGCTGGCCAATCACACACAGAGTTACAGGCTGACCAATCACATACACAGAGCTACAGGCTGACCAATCACACACAGAGTTACAGGCTGACCAATCAGAGAGCGACAGGCTGACCAGTGTACAGGTGTTGCTGCTTACCTTCCAGGCATCGTCAGTCTTCTCCAGGTGAGTCCTGCTGCAAAAATCAAACAGGGCACAAAGTGCATGTTAGAGACTATTCTGACTAGCTGATTGGTCCATAGTGGAACCAGTTTAATCTGCGGCTGCCAGTTACATCGTCCTCAAGATTATTCACTTTATTCCCTTCAGACACCAACACAGGGAGCTACCCTCTCGATGCATGTAGCGGTCAGTTAGCACTGACCAGGCAGGATGGAGAGTAACATCCTTTTAGTGTAACATGAAACGGCCACAAAATCACCACCAAACCCACCAGACTCCACGTAAATAATCAGGACTTATCATCGTATAACACTTCAAAGAGGACAGAAACTAAATAAAACATCCAAAAGCCGCCTTGGTTCATCTTTCCACTCTGGTCTGGTTGGAATAAACTCTTAATTCACCCATTTACATGTGGAGATATGCTGCTCTATACACGCTAAAAGTAGTAATTATTTACATGGAGTCTGGTGGAGATATGCTGCTCTATACATGCTAAAAGTAGTGATTATTTACATGGAGTCTGGTGGAGATATGCTGCTCTATACACACTAAAAGTAGTGATTATTAACATGGAGTCTGGTGGAGATATGCTGCTCTATACATGCTAAAAGTAGTGATTATTTACATGGAGTCTGGTGGAGATATGCTGCTCTATACACACTAAAAGTAGTGATTATTTACATGGAGTCTGGTGGAGATATGCTGCTCTATACACACTAAAAGTAGTGATTATTTACATGGAGTCTGGTGCATCCTGTCCATCATGATGTCACACAACAGAACTTTTAGGGGACGCTAACGTGTGTATCCCAGACTCTGTGGGGGACACTTTTGATCACAACACCTCACCTGTCTGTGTGAATGACGCTAACGTTAGCTTGTTGCTACCGGTTCACTTTAACCGTAAAACCGCGGGAACATAACAGCGCGAGCGTATTAACACCGGGAGGTTTTAGCTCCAACGTGATCCCCCGGAGCTCCGACCGAGCTCCCCCGGCCGGAGGACGCTCTGCCCGGGGGAGCCAGAGCGCTCTGCCCGGGCCGGAGGACGCTCTGCCCGGGCCGCGACTGGCAGCTTAATCCGGTATAAATCACCACCATCACGGTCCGAACTACCGACCCACACGGACCGGTGACCGGGGGACAAACTGCCCGGGAGATACCGGCGGTTATCGGGCAGAAAGAACCCGGATTTAAATCGTTTTAATGTAACTTTCAAGTGGACATATTGGATTCTTACCGTCACTGAGAGGAGCAAGATGGAGGAAAAGGAAGTGCGAAAGGAATGCTGGGAAATTAACGGCCACAGAGGGGTCCGCGGAGCTGCCTGAACGAAATGTCTAATGACACTTTATCTGCGATTAATCGTTTATTTTACTTCCGGGTGTCTTTATTTTTAGTTGTTTTAGTATTTTACGATTTTATTTTTTAACGAACATTTTTTAACGTTTTATTTACGTTTTTGTTCTTCATTTTATTTATTTTTAACTGTAGTTTTCTACGTTTTTGAGGCTTTTTTAAACAGTTTTATTTTTATTTTTCTATTCTCATTAATTTTATTTCGAAAATTATTTTTGATGTTGAAATAAAAAATATTTAAATATTAATTAATATTAGTCCAGTATTAGGGACCACTAAGGTCTATATAAAGAGACTTCAGATACAGTATTAGGGGACCACTAAGGTCTATATAAAGAGACTTCAGATACAGTATTAGGGACCACTAAGGTCTATATAAAGAGACTTCAGATACAGTATTAGGGACCACTAAGGTCTATATAAAGAGACTTCAGATACAGTATTAGGGACCACTAAGGTCTATATAAAGAGACTTCAGATACAGTATTAGGGACCACTAAGGTCTATATAAAGAGACTTCAGATACAGTATTAGGGACCACTAAGGTCTATATAAAGAGACTTCAGATACAGTATTAGGGACCACTAAGGTCTATATAAAGAGACTTCAGATACAGTATTAGGGACCACTAAGGTCTATATAAAGAGACTTCAGATACAGTATTAGGGACCACTAAGGTCTATATAAAGAGACTTCAGATACAGTATTAGGGACCACTAAGGTCTATATAAAGAGACTTCAGATACAGTATTAGGGGACCACTAAGGTCTATATAAAAGAGACTTCAGATACAGTATTAGGGACCACTAAGGTCTATATAAAGAGACTTCAGATACAGTATTAGGGACCACTAAGGTCTATATAAAGAGACTTCAGATACAGTATTAGGGACCACTAAGGTCTATATAAAGAGACTTCAGATACAGTATTAGGGACCACTAAGGTCTATATAAAGAGACTTCAGATACAGTATTAGGGACCACTAAGGTCTATATAAAGAGACTTCAGATACAGTATTAGGGACCACTAAGGTCTATATAAAGAGACTTCAGATACAGTATTAGGGACCACTAAGGTCTATATAAAGAGACTTCAGATACAGTATTAGGGACCACTAAGGTCTATATAAAGAGACTTCAGATACAGTATTAGGGACCACTAAGGTCTATATAAAGAGACTTCAGATCCAGTATTAGGGACCACTAAGGTCTATATAAAGAGACTTCAGATCCAGTATTAGGGACCACTAAGGTCTATATAAAGAGACTTCAGATACAGTATTAGGGGACCACTAAGGTCTATATAAAGAGACTTCAGATACAGTATTAGGGACCACTAAGGTCTATATAAAGAGACTTCAGATACAGTATTAGGGGACCACTAAGGTCTATATAAAGAGACTTCAGATACAGTATTAGGGACCACTAAGGTCTATATAAAGAGACTTCAGATACAGTATTAGGGGACCACTAAGGTCTATATAAAAGAGACTTCAGATACAGTATTAGGGACCACTAAGGTCTATATAAAGAGACTTCAGATACAGTATTAGGGACCACTAAGGTCTATATAAAGAGACTTCAGATACAGTATTAGGGGACCACTAAGGTCTATATAAAGAGACTTCAGATACAGTATTAGGGACCACTAAGGTCTATATAAAGAGACTTCAGATACAGTATTAGGGGACCACTAAGGTCTATATAAAGAGACTTCAGATACAGTATTAGGGGACCACTAAGGTCTATATAAAGAGACTTCAGATACAGTATTAGGGACCACTAAGGTCTATATAAAGAGACTTCAGATACAGTATTAGGGACCACTAAGGTCTATATAAAGAGACTTCAGATCCAGTATTAGGGACCACTAAGGTCTATATAAAGAGACTTCAGATCCAGTATTAGGGACCACTAAGGTCTATATAAAGAGACTTCAGATCCAGTATTAGGGACCACTAAGGTCTATATAAAGAGACTTCAGATCCAGTATTAGGGACCACTAAGGTCTATATAAAGAGACTTCAGATCCAGTATTAGGGACCACTAAGGTCTATATAAAGAGACTTCAGATCCAGTATTAGGGACCACTAAGGTCTATATAAAGAGACTTCAGATCCAGTATTAGGGACCACTAAGGTCTATATAAAGAGACTTCAGATCCAGTATTAGGGACCACTAAGGTCTATATAAAGAGACTTCAGATCCAGTATTAGGGACCACTAAGGTCTATATAAAGAGACTTCAGATCCAGTATTAGGGACCACTAAGGTCTATATAAAGAGACTTCAGATCCAGTATTAGGGGACCACTAAGGTCTATATAAAGAGACTTCAGATCCAGTATTAGGGACCACTAAGGTCTATATAAAGAGACTTCAGATACAGTATTAGGGGACCACTAAGGTCTATATAAAGAGACTTCAGATCCAGTATTAGGGACCACTAAGGTCTATATAAAGAGACTTCAGATCCAGTATTAGGGACCACTAAGGTCTATATAAAGAGACTTCAGATACAGTATTAGGGACCACTAAGGTCTATATAAAGAGACTTCAGATCCAGTATTAGGGACCACTAAGGTCTATATAAAGAGACTTCAGATCCAGTATTAGGGACCACTAAGGTCTATATAAAGAGACTTCAGATCCAGTATTAGGGACCACTAAGGTCTATATAAAGAGACTTCAGATACAGTATTAGGGACCACTAAGGTCTATATAAAGAGACTTCAGATCCAGTATTAGGGACCACTAAGGTCTATATAAAGAGACTTCAGATACAGTATTAGGGACCACTAAGGTCTATATAAAGAGACTTCAGATCCAGTATTAGGGACCACTAAGGTCTATATAAAGAGACTTCAGATCCAGTATTAGGGACCACTAAGGTCTATATAAAGAGACTTCAGATACAGTATTAGGGGACCACTAAGGTCTATATAAAGAGACTTCAGATCCAGTATTAGGGACCACTAAGGTCTATATAAAGAGACTTCAGATCCAGTATTAGGGACCACTAAGGTCTATATAAAGAGACTTCAGATACAGTATTAGGGGACCACTAAGGTCTATATAAAGAGACTTCAGATCCAGTATTAGGGACCACTAAGGTCTATATAAAGAGACTTCAGATCCAGTATTAGGGACCACTAAGGTCTATATAAAAGAGACTTCAGATCCAGTATTAGGGACCACTAAGGTCTATATAAAGAGACTTCAGATCCAGTATTAGGGACCACTAAGGTCTATATAAAGAGACTTCAGATACAGTATTAGGGACCACTAAGGTCTATATAAAGAGACTTCAGATCCAGTATTAGGGACCACTAAGGTCTATATAAAGAGACTTCAGATACAGTATTAGGGACCACTAAGGTCTATATAAAGAGACTTCAGATCCAGTATTAGGGACCACTAAGGTCTATATAAAGAGACTTCAGATCCAGTATTAGGGACCACTAAGGTCTATATAAAGAGACTTCAGATCCAGTATTAGGGACCACTAAGGTCTATATAAAGAGACTTCAGATCCAGTATTAGGGGACCACTAAGGTCTATATAAAGAGACTTCAGATCCAGTATTAGTACATATTTGTAGGTATTATTACAGATTATTGGAGCTCCGGCTTCATTCTGTAGAGATCTACAACATTTAGTTTAAGTTTCTGATGCGTTGAGTCAGTGAAAAAGAGTCAAATTAAAATATTTATTTAAAGCATAAACGTAACTCTCATACACACGTGTTCAGATCTTTATACAAGTTTCAGCAAAACAGCAAAACACTGGAAAATAAAATGTAAAACTTAAAAACTGTTTTTCCTCCAGAAAAAACGGTGGAATGTCCTTAAAACCCCGCCGCCGTCACATGACCCCGCCACCGCCACATGACCCCGTCACATGACCCCGCCACCGTCACATGACCCCGCCGCCGTCACATGACCCTGTCACCGCCCCAGAGGAGAAGCACACGAAGAAGAAAAACATAAAACGTCTGTACAGGAAACCAGCGGTCTGCTCCGGACACGGAGACACGGGATTGGACGACACATCTGTCACTCTGAACCAAACCGGCCGGAGCCTGAATGTAGCATGTATCATGTAGTACGTATCATGTAGCACGTATCATGTATCATGTAGTACGTATCATGTAGCATGTATCATGTATCATGTAGTACGTATCATGTAGTACGTATCATGTAGTACGTATCATGTAGTACGTATCATGTATCATGTAGTACGTATCATGTAGCATGTATCATGTATCATGTAGTACGTATCATGTAGTACGTATCATGTAGTACGTATCATGTAGCACGTATCATGTATCATGTAGTACGTATCATGTAGCATGTATCATGTATCACGTATCATGTAGTACGTATCATGTAGTACGTATCATGTAGCATGTATCATGTATCATGTAGTACGTATCATGTAGCATGTATCATGTAGTATGTATCATGTAGTACGTATCATGTAGTACGTATCATGTAGTACGTATCATGTAGCACGTATCATGTAGCATGTATCATGCAGCATGTATCATGTAGTATGTATCATGTAGTACGTATCATGTAGCATGTAGTATGTATCATGTAGTTTGTGTCATGTAGCATGTATCATGTAGTATGTAGCATGCATCATGTAGCATGTGTCATGTAGCATGAAGCATGCATCATGTATAATATTTCATGTAGTATGTATCATATATGATGTACCTTGAAGTATGACCCATGTAGCATACATCAGGTAGCATGAAGCATGTTTTATGTATCATGAAGCATGTATCATGTATCATGAAGCATGCAGCATTTACCATGTATTATGAAGCATGTATGATGCAGCATGCAGCATGCATCATGTATGATGCAGCATGTAGCATGCATCATGTATGATGCAGCATGTATCATGTATCATGTATCATGTATGATGCAGCATGTATCATGTATCATGCATCATGTATGATGCAGCATGTATCATGTATCATGCATCATGTATGATGCAGCATGTAGCATGCATCATGTATGATGCAGCATGTATGATGCAGCATGTATGATGCAGCATGTATGATGTATGATGTAGCATGTATGATGCAGCATGTATGATGCAGCATGTATGATGTATGATGCAGCATGTATGATGCAGCATGTATGATGCAGCATGTATGATGTATGATGCAGCATGTATGATGCAGCATGTATGATGCAGCATGTATCATGTATGATGCAGCATGTATGATGTAGCATGTATGATGTATGATGCAGCATGTATCACGTATGATGCAGCATGTATCATGTATGATGCAGCATGTATGATGTATGATGCAGCATGTATGATGCAGCATGTATGATGCAGCATGTATGATGCAGCATGTATCATGTATGATGCAGCATGTATCACGTATGATGCAGCATGTATCATGTATGATGCAGCATGTATCATGTATGATGCAGCA
This sequence comes from Percina caprodes, assembly GCA_013375575.1. Lineage (NCBI taxonomy): Eukaryota > Metazoa > Chordata > Actinopteri > Perciformes > Percidae > Percina > Percina caprodes. The sequence continues at coordinate 21,751 of JABXJD010000306.1, forward strand.
TGTATCATGTATGATGCAGCATGTATGATGCAGCATGTATCACGTATGATGCAGCATGTATCATGTATGATGCAGCATGTATCATGTATGATGCAGCATGTATCATGTATGATGCAGCATGTATCACGTATGATGCAGCATGTATCACGTATGATGCAGCATGTATCATGTATGATGCAGCATGTATCATGTATGATGCAGCATGTATCATGTATGATGCAGCATGTATCACGTATGATGCAGCATGTATCATGTATGATGCAGCATGTATCATGTATGATGCAGCATGTATCATGTATGATGCAGCATGTATGATGCAGCATGTATCACGTATGATGCAGCATGTATCACGTATGATGCAGCATGTATCATGTATGATGCAGCATGTATCACGTATGATGCAGCATGTATCACGTATGATGCAGCATGTATCATGTATGATGCAGCATGTATCATGTATGATGCAGCATGTATCATGTATGATGCAGCATGTATCATGTATCGCTGTGACATCACAATGAACACAGTGACATCACAATGTTCACCGTGACATCACGGGGAACACAGCAGACAGGATACATGTGACCTGTAGGAAGTGGATCCAGAGATGTGATTGGTTCCAGGATGTAAACATGACCCAGATTAACTCGAGGCATCGGGGTGACCTGATGACATCACAGGGGAAGCTCCGCCCCTTCAGCCGTATTTTCATTAACTTAAAAAGTTCATGTCCTTTGACCTTTGATTCGGTCGGTCAATGATGCTCTGTGTCTGTCACACACACACACACACACACACACACACACACACACACACATTTATATACTTACATTTATATACACACACACACAGACACACACACAGACACACACACTCTCACACACTCACATATATACACACACACACACACACACACACACACACACACACACACATATACACACACACACTCATATGTTCACACTCTCTCACACACACATTTACGTGTATATATATATATATATATATATATATATATATATATATATTTACAGAGTATATTTGTACACGTGTGGTAATAAAGACAGAAGCTGTAGTGCGACTGTAGAAGCGTCCACAGTGTTTTAGTGTCACATTGGGGGGGGGTGTCACCTTTTCAACATAAAAATATCCCAGAATGCAACAGATCGCCCAATCACAGCGGGTCTGAGGCCAGACAGACTTTATTTATCCAATCACAGCGGGACAGACTAGATGATTGAAAGAATAATAATGCAACCTGGAAGTTTCTATATTACGGAAGCTGATTAGTGCCAAAATTAAGGAAACGTCGTACGTTGGGGACCGCCGGACGCAGGTTGGGGACCGCCGGTCGTACGTTGGGGACCGCCGGACGCAGGTTGGGGACCGCCGGACGCAGGTTGGGGACCGCCGGACGTACGTTGGGGACCGCCGGACGTATGTTGGGGGCCGCAGGACGCAGGTTGGGGACCGCAGGACGCAGGTTGGGGACCGCCGGTCGTACGTTGGGGACCGCAGGACGCAGGTTGGGGACCGCCGGTCGTACGTTGGGGGCCGCAGGACGCAGGTTGGGGACCGCCGGTCGTACGTTGGGGGCCGCAGGACGCAGGTTGGGGACCGCCGGTCGTACGTTGGGGGCCGCAGGACGCAGGTTGGAGACCGCCAGTTGTACGTTGGGGACCGCAGGACGCAGGTTGGAGACCGCCGGTCGTACGTTGGGGACCGCAGGACGCAGGTTGGAGACCGCCGGTCGTACGTTGGGGACCGCAGGACGCGGGTTGGAGACCGCCGGTCGTACGTTGGGGACGGCAGGACGCGGGTTGGGGACCGCCGGTCGTACGTTGGGGACCGCAGGATGCGGGTTGGGGACCGCCGGTCGTACGTTGGGGGCCGCAGGACGCAGGTTTGGGACCTCCGGTCATACGTTGGGGACCGCCGGTCATACGTTGGGGACCGCCGGTCGCGTATAGTTGCGTTCTCTGTGAGATCGGCCCTCAGACCACGCTGGGTTTGTGAAACTGCGCTAACGTGTTGTTGTTGTTGTTGTCGCCCCCCCCCGAAGACTCAGACACAGACAGACAGGAGGCAGACTGAGCGTGTGCGGTGGCGGCGGTGCTGAGGTCTACATGCTGGCGGGGGGTCCAGGCGTGGTCGGCGTGGTGACGGAGTGGCGGGGCGGGGCTAGGTCCAGCAGGGCACCAACGGTGCCGGCCACCTGGGGGAGCCCTCGCTCCTCCAAGATGTGCAGAGGGAGACACAACTGACTCTACAGAGACAGACACCACAAAGGAAGACACAGCGGGGGGGACAAAAGAAAACAACGAAAGGCGGGTTGGTAAATTAAATTAATGAGCAAAATAAAAACATGGTAACAAAATGAAGATGAAATGGAGGAAAGAAAGGCGAGAAACTGACGAGTCGTCATCACTTACGAGCTTCTTCTACGATACGAATATTAATTAGAAATCTGATATTCCGATTTATCGGCCGATATAAAAATATATTAAAGTTCTGATAAAGACAATGTAGAAAAATACAAACTTAAGATATGAAACTACGTTGTAGAGCGTCCTCTGGTGGACAAACTATGCAACGCCATCACTAACGGGGACGTTGTAGAGCGTCCTCTGGTGGACAAACTATGCAACGCCATCACTAACGGGGACGTTGTAGAGCGTCCTCTGGTGGACAGACTATGCAACACCATCACTAACAGGGACGTTGTAGAGCGTCCTCTGGTGGACAGACTATGCAACACCATCACTAACAGGGACGTTGTAGAGCGTCCTCTGGGGGACAGACTATGCAACACCATCACTAACAGGGACGTTGTAGAGCGTCCTCTGGTGGACAGACTATGCAACGCCATCACTAACAGGGACGTTGTAGAGCGTCCTCTGGTGGACAAACTATGCAACGCCATCACTAACGGGACGTTGTAGAGCGTCCTCTGGTGGACAGACTATGCAACGCCATCACTAACAGGGACGTTGTAGAGCGTCCTCTGGTGGACAGACTATGCAACGCCATCACTAACGGGACGTTGTAGAGCGTCCTCTGGTGGACAGACTATGCAACGCCATCACTAACAGGGACGTTGTAGAGCGTCCTCTGGTGGACAGACTATGCAACGCCATCACTAACAGAGACGTTGTAGAGCGTCCTCTGGGGGACAGACTATGCAACGCCATCACTAACAGAGACGTTGTAGAGCGTCCTCTGGGGGACAGACTATGCAACACCATCACTAACAGAGACGTTGTAGAGCGTCCTCTGGGGGACAGACTATGCAAGGCCATCACTAACGGGGACGTTGTAGAGCGTCCTCTGGGGGACAGACTATGCAACGCCATCACTAACGGGGACGTTGTAGAGCGTCCTCTGGGGGACAGACTATGCAACGCCATCACTAACAGGGACGTTGTAGAGCGTCCTCTGGTGGACAGACTATGCAACGCCATCACTAACAGGGACGTTGTAGAGCGTCCTCTGGTGGACAGACTATGCAACGCCATCACTAACAGGGACGTTGTAGAGCGTCCTCCGGTGGACAGACTATGCAACACCATCACTAACAGGGACATTGTAGACCGTCCTCTGGTGGACAGACAATGAAACGCCATCACTAACAGGGACGTTGTAGAGCGTCCTCTGGGGGACAGACTATGCAACACCATCACTAACGGGGACGTTGTAGAGCGTCCTCTGGGGGACAGACTATGCAACACCATCACTAACAGGGACGTTGTAGACCGTCCTCTGGTGGACAGACTATGAAACGCCATCACTAACGGGGACGTTGTAGAGCGTCCTCCGGGGGACAGACTATGCAACGCCATCACTAACAGGGACGTTGTAGAGCGTCCTCTGGGGGACAGACTATGCAACGCCATCACTAACGGGGACGTTGTAGAGCGTCCTCTGGTGGACAGACTATGCAACGCCATCACTAACGGGACGTTGTAGAGCGTCCTCTGGGGGACAGACTATGCAACGCCATCACTAACGGGGACGTTGTAGAGCGTCCTCTGGTGGACAGACTATGCAACGCCATCACTAACAGGGACGTTGTAGAGCGTCCTCTGGGGGACAGACTATGCGTCCCTTTGACCGTCGAGGTTAAAAGACACAAAGTGAGCCGAGGTGCTTCAGTTGATTTTATTCAGATGTAACAGTCTGTTATAAAACATCATCATCATCCTCACTCTTCCTCTCTTATAAAGGTTTGGCAGGTTCCTTCCCCTAACTCAGGAGGGGGTCTCTAGAGGTTGGATGTGGTTGGGGGTCTCTAGAGGTTGGGGGCTGGCTCTGGACCACTTTGCAAACAGTAAAACCACCCACTCAGGCCAACATAAGGCACAGGGAGCTCCAGCAGACAGGAAACAAGCTTCTACTTTCAGGGATTGTCAAGTTTCAAGTTCCCCTGAAGGATCACGAGATCCTACGGGGCTTTAAGGTCCTGGTCCTCAGCAAGACCACAGGTAGATGGCACGTTTAGCACAAGTCCAGCAGGGGTGGACAAAGTCATGGTTCTAGCTTGTTCTTTGCTATGAAGTGCTGGGTCAAGGACCAAGTCAAGACCATCTTAAATCAAGGCTAACAAGTCCCAAATAAAGACCAAGTCCAAGCCCTAATTCAAGGCTAACAAGTCCCAATTAAAGACCAGGTCCAAGCCCTAATTCAAGGCTAACAAGTCCCAAATAAAGACCAGGTCCAAGCCCTAATTCAAGGCTAACAAGTCCCAAATAAAGACCAGGTCCAAGCCCTAATTCAAGGCTAACAAGTCCCAAATAAAGACCAGGTCCAAGCCCTAATTCAAGGCTAACAAGTCCAAAATAAAGACCAGGTCCAGGCCCAAATTCAAGACTAACAAGTCCCAAATAAAGACCAAGTCCAGGCCCTAAGTCAAGGCCAACATGTCCCAGATAAAAACAAGTCAAGGCCCTAAAGACAAGGCCAACAATCCCAAATGAAGACCAAGTCCAGGCCCTAAGTCAAGGCTAACATGTCCTAAATAAAGACCAGGTCCAGGCCATAAAGTCAAGGCCAATATGTCCCAAATAAAGACCAAGTCCAGGCCCTAAGTTAAGGCTAACATGTCCTAAATAAAGACCAGGTCCAGGCCATAAAGTCAAGGCCAAAATGTCCCAAATAAAGACCAAGTCCAGGTCCTAAAGTCAAGGCCAACATGTCCCAAATAAAGACCAAGTCCAGTAAAAAGTCAAGGCCAACATGTCCTAAATAAAGACCAAGTCCAGGTCCTAAAGTCAAGGCCAACATGTCCCAAATAAAGACCAAGTCCAGGCCCTAAGTCAAGGCCAACATGTCCCAAATAAAAGATAAACTTAGCCTGGTCCTACCAGACTCTGGTCCACTAGCCTGGTCCTACCAGCTAAAAACAGGAAGTACAGAGAGTGGTTTCTATGGCGATGCGACGCCATCTCGTCTCATTGGTGGAACCTGGCAGCTTTCAGAACGATGCGGACGGAAGACTTGCAGGGAGACTAAAGGAGACACTCAGACTAGTTGTGATCGAGGGACCCATCGGAGCTAAAGACCATCTAGCCGGGACTGCCTGTGATTAAAGAGAATTAAAGGTTTCCTCCCGTTGTCATGGTAGCGGGTCTTTGTGCTACGTTGAACTTCCTGTTGAGAGAGACTACGGAAGCCAACAAGAGACCAAGGTCACGTAGAGGGCACGGAGCAGCGACATGACGGACAGGTAGAAGAGGGCGAAGCCCGCCAGCTGG
>JABXJD010000306.1:35000-40000 GCA_013375575.1 Percina caprodes
TTATATATTATATATTATATATTATATTTTATATATTATATTTTATATATTATATTATATATTATATACTATAACCTGACTGTGGGAACCAGGTCGCCTCTTTATGGTGTTGGTATCAAAGTCTCTCTCAAACACCATTACACACTGAGACAGACAGACAGACAGGCAGACAGACAGGCAGATAGACAGACAGACAGGCAGACAGACAGGCAGATAGACAGACAGACAGACAGACAGACAGACAGGGAGGCAGGCAGGCAGGCAGGCAGACAGGAAGGCAGACAGGCAGACAGGCAGGCAGACAGGCAGGCAGGCAGGCAGGCAGGCAGGCAGACAGACAGACAGGCAGGCAGGCAGGCAGGCAGACAGGCAGACAGACAGGCAGACAGGAAGGCAGACAGGCAGACAGGCAGGCAGACAGGCAGACAGACAGACAGGCAGGCAGGCAGGCAGGCAGGCAGACAGGCAGACAGACAGGCAGACAGGAAGGCAGACAGGCAGACAGGCAGGCAGACAGACAGGCAGGCAGACAGGCAGACATGCAGACAGGCAGACAGACAGAGAGACAGACAGGCAGACAGACAGAGAGAGAGACAGGCAGAAGTAAAAAAGAAGAACAAACTGAAGAGAAAGTGAAGAGATGAGTTTTAAAAAAAGAACAAACGATAAGCAGAAGAAGGTTGACGGATAGAGAAGAAGAAGAAGAAGGGTGACAGATGGAGGAGAAGAAGAAGAAGGGTGACAGATGGAGAAGAAGAAGGGTGACAGATGGAGAAGAAGAAGGGTGACAGATGGAGAAGAAGAAGAAGGGTGACAGATGGAGAAGAAGAAGAAGGGTGACAGATGGAGAAGAAGAAGAAGGGTGACAGATGGAGAAGAAGAAGAAGGGTGACAGATGGAGAAGAAGAAGGGTGACAGATGGAGAAGAAGAAGAAGGGTGACAGATGGAGAAGAAGAAGAAGGGTGACAGATGGAGAAGAAGAAGGGTGACAGATGGAGAAGAAGAAGGGTGACAGATGGAGAAGAAGAAGGGTGACAGATGGAGAAGAAGAAGAAGGGTGACAGATGGAGAAGAAGAAGAAGGGTGACAGATGGAGAAGAAGAAGAAGGGTGACAGATGGAGAAGAAGAAGAAGGGTGACAGATGGAGAAGAAGAAGAAGGGTGACAGATGGAGAAGAAGAAGAAGGGTGACAGATGGAGAAGAAGAAGAAGGGTGACAGATGGAGAAGAAGAAGAAGGGTGACAGATGGAGAAGAAGAAGAAGGGTGACAGATGGAGAAGAAGAAGAAGGGTGACAGATGGAGAAGAAGAAGAAGGGTGACAGATGGAGAAGAAGGGTGACAGATGGAGAAGAAGGGTGACAGATGGAGAAGAAGAAGGGTGACAGATGGAGAAGAAGAAGAAGGTTGACAGATGGAGAAGAAGGGTGACAGATGGAGAAGAAGAAGAAGGGTGACAGATGGAGAAGAAGAAGAAGGGTGACAGATGGAGAAGAAGAAGAAGGTTGACAGATGGAGAAGAAGGGTGACAGATGGAGAAGAAGAAGGGTGACAGATGGAGAAGAAGAAGAAGGTTGACAGATGGAGAAGAAGGGTGACAGATGGAGAAGAAGAAGGGTGACAGATGGAGAAGAAGAAGGGTGACAGATGGAAAAGAAGAAGAAGGGTGACAGATGGAGAAGAAGAAGGGTGACAGATGGAGAAGAAGGGTGACAGATGGAGAAGAAGAAGGGTGACAGATGGAGAAGAAGAAGGGTGACAGATGGAGAAGAAGAAGGGTGACAGATGGAGAAGAAGGGTGACAGATGGAGAAGAAGAAGAAGGGTGACAGATGGAGAAGAAGAAGAAGGGTGACAGATGGAGAAGAAGAAGAAGGTTGACAGATGGAGAAGAAGAAGAAGGTTGACAGATGGAGAAGAAGGGTGACAGATGGAGAAGAAGAAGGGTGACAGATGGAGAAGAAGGGTGACAGATGGAGAAGAAGAAGAAGGGTGACAGATGGAGAAGAAGAAGGTTGACAGATGGAGAAGAAGAAGGTTGACAGATGGAGAAGAAGAAGAAGGGTGACAGATGGAGAAGAAGAAGAAGGGTGACAGATGGAGAAGAAGAAGAAGGTTGACAGATGGAGAAGAAGGGTGACAGATGGAGAAGAAGAAGGGTGACAGATGGAGAAGAAGAAGAAGGTTGACAGATGGAGAAGAAGGGTGACAGATGGAGAAGAAGAAGGGTGACAGATGGAGAAGAAGAAGGGTGACAGATGGAAAAGAAGAAGAAGGGTGACAGATGGAGAAGAAGAAGGGTGACAGATGGAGAAGAAGGGTGACAGATGGAGAAGAAGAAGGGTGACAGATGGAGAAGAAGAAGGGTGACAGATGGAGAAGAAGAAGGGTGACAGATGGAGAAGAAGAAGAAGGGTGACAGATGGAGAAGAAGAAGAAGGGTGACAGATGGAGAAGAAGGGTGACAGATGGAGAAGAAGAAGAAGGGTGACAGATGGAGAAGAAGAAGAAGGGTGACAGATGGAGAAGAAGGGTGACAGATGGAGAAGAAGAAGAAGAGTTAATGCAGGAAACAGGACCAGAGTTAGTTGTAATCCTCGTTATTGTAATATTTCATATTTTGAAATAAAATCCAGTTCATTCATCACTTATTTCAAATGTAATCACAATAATTTAGAGTGAAAATAAGCTGCGTCATGCAGAACCAGAAAGGTTAGTCATTGGTCTACTGGGAAGGGCGGGGCTAAGGAGACAGGGAGACAGATGATAGGTGGATGATGACAATGAGGGGGCGGGGTTAAGGAGGCAGGGAGACAGATGATAACAATGAGGGGGCGGGGTTAAGGAGGCAGGGAGACAGATGATAGGTGGATGATAACAATGAGGGGGCGGGGTTAAGGAGTCAGGGAGACAGATGATAGGTGGATGATAACAATGAGGGGGCGGGGTTAAGGAGTCAGGGAGACAGATGATAGGTGGATGATAACAACGGGGCGGGGTTAAGGAGGCAGGGAGACAGATGATAGGTGGATGATAACAATGAGGGGGCGGGGTTAAGGAGGCAGGGAGACAGATGATAGGTGGATGATAACAATGAGGGGGCGGGGTTAAGGAGGCAGGGAGACAGATGATAGGTGGATGATAACAACGAGGGGGCGGGGTTAATGAGGCAGGGAGACAGATGATAGGTGGATGATAACAATGAGGGGGCGGGGTTAAGGAGGCAGGGGTGAAGACTCTTACCATGAAGAGGGCGGAGTCATCTGTGTGGGTGGAGCGTCTGGAGGGGTAGACGTTCTGAACACACACACACACAGATACACATACAGGGGGACATGAGGTGGGGGTGACCAGGTTTGGGGGTCTACACAGAGAGGTGAAGTCCCGCCCCTTCAGAATAAAACTGTCCAATAGCGAACAAGATTTCCTAATCAACTGATGATAAGAGAGGAGTCTCACCTCAGCGTCTGGACCTGCTGGATGCTGCAAACAACAACAACAACACAACAGTTAGTCCTGCACATGTCTCACCACGCTGCATTTGATTGGCTGCAGGGATTAAGGGGGCGGGACCTTGGTGCAGCTGGCGTCTCTGTGCAGAGACCGAGTCTTCTGTCTCTCCTCGTCGTACCTCAGGGCAGCGAGATGGGCCTCCCTCCTCATCCTCTCCACCCCCAGGACCCCTCTCTGACAGACAGACAGGCAAGCAGGGAGACAGGCAGGGAGACAGAGAGGGAGGGAGACAGAGAGGGAGAGAGGCAGGGAGACAGTGAGAGAGACAGGCAGGCAGGGAGACAAAGAGAGAGACAGGCAGGCAGAGGGGGAGGGGGAGACAGAGAGGGAGACAGAGAGGGAGACAGGCAGAGAGACAGGCAGGCAGAGAGAGAGAAAGAGAGAGACAGGCAGGCAGAGAGGGAGAGAGACAGGCAGGCAGAGAGAGAGAAAGGTAGAGAGGCAGGCAAAGAGGGAGAGAAGGGAGACAGGCAGAGAGAGACAGATAGGCAGGCAGAGAGGGAGAGAGACAGATAGAAATTAGTATTTGTATACACCGATTCACCACGGCAATGATAGATAGTTACACACCGAGTCACCATGGCGATGATGTATAGTTACACACCGAGTCACCATGGCGATGATGTATAGTTACACACCGAGTCACCATGGCGATGATGTATAGTTACACACCGAGTCACCATGGCGATGATGTATAGTTACACACAGACTTTTATTCTCTTTAATCTTTATAAAGTGAAGGTTATTACCTGGCTCTGGGCACCGGGGGGCGCTGTCACACCGTCAACAGCACTCCTAGAGACAGACAGGCAGGGACACAGGCAGGGAGACAGACAGGCAGGGACACAGACAGGCAGGGACACAGGCAGGGAGACAGACAGGCAGGGACACAGGCAGGCAGGGACACAGGCAGGGAGACAGACAGGCAGGGACACAGACAGGCAGGGACACAGACAGGCAGGGAGACAGGCAGGCAGGGAGACAGGCAGGCAGGGAGACAGGCAGGGACACAGGCAGGCAAGGACACAAGCAGGGACACAGGCAGGCAGGGAGACAGACAGGCAGAGGGAGACAGACAAAGAGAGAGACAGCCAGAGAGACAGGATGTTAGACAGCTCAGAGTTGTTTTACAGTCAGAAGTTAGACTTTTAAAACCAACCAATCAGTGGTGAGTACCTGTTGTGTCTCCTCGTGTCTTCTGTCCTCGAGTTGGTTTTTACTGGAGAACCCTGGACACACAAACAGGAAGTCACACAAAGCTTTAGAAAATAAAATACAGTTTGGTTTGTCTGTTTCTTAAAGGGTAACCTTTTGTATTTTTACCTCAGCCCTTGCATCTGATGGGAGCAACCATCTTAAAAATTGGTCCAGTATAAAGTTGCAATGTAACAAAACCCACCAGACTCCATGTAAATAATCACTACTTTTAGTGTGTATAGAGCAGCATATCTCCACCAGACTCCATGTAAATAATCACTACTTTTAGTG
>JABXJD010000306.1:60000-67500 GCA_013375575.1 Percina caprodes
CCCGTACACCTGTACGCCCGTACACCTGTACACCTGTACGCCCATCCACCTGTACACCTGTACGCCCATCCACCTGTACGCCCGTACACCTGTACGCCCATCCACCTGTACACCTGTACGCCCATCCACCTGTACACCTGTACGCCCATCCACCTGTACGCCCGTACACCTGTACGCCCATCCACCTGTACACCTGTACGCCCATCCACCTGTACACCTCTGCGCCCATCCACCTGTACACCTGTACGCCCGTCCACCTGTACGCCCGTCCACCTGTACACCCGTCCACCTGTACACCTGTACGCCCATCCACCTGTACGCCCGTACACCTGTACGCCCATCCACCTGTACACCTCTGCGCCCATCCACCTGTACACCTGTACGCCCATCCACCTGTACGCCCGTCCACCTGTACGCCCGTCCACCTGTACGCCCGTCCACCTGTACTGCTTTAAAAACAATGCATATAAAACTGTGTGTGTGTGTGTGTGTGTGTGTGTGTGTGTGTGTGTGTGTGTGTGTGTGTGTGTGTGTGTGTGTGTGTGTGTGCAGGTGTTTGCTCCAGGGGGCGGAGCTGTCTCTATCTACCGGCCGGCGCTACGGTCTGATTGGTCGGAACGGTTTGGGTAAGACGACGCTGCTGAAGATGCTGGCCAATCGCAGCCTGCGCGTCCCAGCTCACATCACCATCCTGCACGTGGAGCAGGAAGTGGCGGGCGACGACACGGCGGCGCTGCAGAGCGTCCTGTCCAGTGATTCGCTGAGAGAAGGGCTGCTGGGGGAGGAGAGGACGCTCACCGCCCGCATCGCTAACGGAACGTAAGCTAACGCTCAGCGCCCGCATCGCTAACGGAACGTAAGCTAACGCTCAGCGCCCGCATCGCTAACGGAACGTAAGCTAACGCTCAGCGCCCGCATCGCTAACGGAACGTAAGCTAACGCTCAGCGCCCGCATCGCTAACGGAACGTAAGCTAACGCTCACCGCCCGCATCGCTAACGGAACGGAAGCTAATGCTAACGCTCACCGCCCGCATCGCTAACGGAACGTAAGCTAATGCTAACGCTCACCGCCCGCATCGCTAACGGAACGTAAGCTAATGCTAACGCTCACCGCCCGCATTGATAACTGAACGTTAGCTAACGCCAACGCCCGCATCGCTAACGGAACGTAAGCTAATGCTAACGCCACCGCCTCATCGCTAACTAAACGTTAGCTAACGCCAACGCCCGCATTGTTAACGCCAATATAACAATATATAATGACAACAGGTCAGTTGCTATGGCAACTTGGCCACTGTGAATGCAAATGGCCAAAGTGAAGTGGCCTGTTGCTATGACTACGTTCCTGTAACTGATGTCTCTACTACACTACAGTTCCCATGAGCCTCTGGGTTGTGTTTCTGTCTCAGGGCCGACGGGCTGGAGAGCGTCAGACTGACGGAGATCTACGCCAAGCTGGAGGAGATCGAGGCCGACAAGGCTCCGGCACGGTAACTATGGCAACCACACAGCATCCCTCATCTCAGCCGCTTCACTACAAAAACTACAACTTCATAACTTTACACAGCAAAACTCCTGATGACTGAAAAAGATTCTGTAGTTTTCAGGATGGATGACAAAGCTTCTGGAAGAACTACAACTAATAATAATAATAATAATAATAATAATAATAATAATAATAATAATAATAATAATAATAATAATAATGTTCAGTATCAGTGAGTTATCCAGTGACAGTTGTCTGTACTTGAAGTGTTTTCTGAAGTATTTCCACGCTAGTTCTCGTGCTGCTGTACTTCCTCTTTGAAGTACAAATACTGGCATGAAGTACTTAGTACTGACCAGCTGATTCTTTCCTCCAATCAGAGCCTCCGTCATCCTGGCTGGGCTGGGATTCTCTCCCAAGATGCAACAGCAAGCTACCAAGTGAGACACACACACACACACACACACACACACACACACACACAGAGACGCACGCACACACACACACAGACGCACACACACACAGATGCACACACACACACAGGCGCACGCACACACACACAGGCGCACGCACACACACAGACGCACACACACACACAGGCACACACACGCACACACACACACACACAGAGACGCACACACACACACACACAGGCGCACGCACACACACAGACGCACACACACACACAGGCACACACACGCACACACACACACACACAGAGACGCACACACACACACACACAGCCGCGCACACACACTGATAATAAAGTGGTTTCTATTACTTACCTGTACTAGACTTTAAAGAACATTACTGACGATCTTTGTCTCTCTGTGTCTCTGTCTCTTGTTGTCTCTGTGTGTCTCTGTGTCTCTCTGTCCCTGTCTCTTTCTCTATGTGTCTGTCTCTCTGTCTCTGTGTGTCTCTGTCTGTGTCTCTGTCTCTTGTTGTCTCTGTGTCTCTGTCTGTGTCTCTGTCTCTTGTTGTCTCTGTGTGTCTCTGTCTGTCTCTTGTTGTCTCTCTGTCTCTCTGTCCCTCTGCCCCTCTGTCTCTGTCTCTAGGGAGTTTTCAGGAGGATGGAGGATGAGGTTGGCGTTGGCCAGAGCTCTGTTTGCTCGGTGAGTTCAAACATGTGAAAACGTTGTTGAATGTCCTGACAGGGACGTAATGTAAGGACAGGGACGTAATGTAAGGACAGGGACGTAATGTAAGGACAGGGACGTAATGTAAGGACAGGGACATAATGTAAGGACAGGGACATAATGTAAGGACAGGGACGTAATGTAAGGACAGGGACGTAATGTAAGGACAGGGACGTAATGTAAGGACAGGGACATAATGTAAGGACAGGGACGTAATGTAAGGACAGGGACATAATGTAAGGACAGGGACGTAATGTAAGGACAGGGACATAATGTAAGGACAGGGACGTAATGTAAGGACAGGGACGTAATGTCCTGACCGGGACGTAATGTAAGGACAGGGACGTAATATAAGGACAGGGACGTAATGTAAGGACAGGGACATAATGTAAGGACAGGGACATAATGTAAGGACAGGGACGTAATGTAAGGACAGGGACGTAATGTCCTGACAGGGACGTAATGTAAGGACAGGGACGTAATGTCCTGACAGGGACGTAATGTAAGGACAGGGACGTAATGTAAGGACAGGGACGTAATGTAAGGACAGGGACGTAATGTAAGGACAGGGACGTAATGTAAGGACAGGGACATAATGTAAGGACAGGGACGTAATGTAAGGACAGGGACGTAATGTAAGGACAGGGACATAATGTAAGGACAGGGACATAATGTCCTGACAGGGACGTAATGTAAGGACAGGGACATAATGACCTGACAGGGACGTAATGTAAGGACAGGGACGTAATGTAAGGACATTAGTATAGATATATGTAACATAGATATATTCTAATAATCAGAATATATAATGTGCGTCTGATATCATTTGTTTGTGTTTGTGTCCATCAGGCCTGACCTGCTGCTACTGGATGGTGAGTCACAGCTACAGCCTCTCTGATTGGTCGGTTACTTACTGGACAGACAGTAGTCTCTCTCTGATTGGTCGGTTAGTTACTGGACAGACAGTAGTCTCTCTCTGATTGGTCGGTTACTTACTGGACAGACAGTAGTCTCTCTCTGATTGGTCGGTTAATTACAGGAGAGACAGTAGTCTCTCTCTGATTGGTTGGTTAGTTACAGGAGAGACAGTAGTCTCTCTCTGATTGGTCGGTTAGTTACTGGACAGACAGTAGTCTCTCTCTGATTGGTCGGTTAGTTACTGGACAGACAGTAGTCTCTCTCTGATTGGTCGGTTACTTACTGGACAGACAGTAGTCTCTCTCTGATTGGTCGGTTACTTACTGGACAGACAGTAGTCTCTCTCTGATTGGTCGGTTAGTTACAGGACAGAAAGTAGTCTCTCTCTGATTGGTCGGTTAGTTACTGGACAGACAGTAGTCTCTCTCTGATTGGTCGGTTAGTTACTGGACAGACAGTAGTCTCTCTCTGATTGGTCGGTTAGTTACTGGACAGACAGTAGTCTCTCTCTGATTGGTCGGTTAGTTACTGGACAGACAGTAGTCTCTCTCTGATTGGTCGGTTAGTTACTGGACAGACAGTAGTCTCTCTCTGATTGGTCGGTTAGTTACAGGACAGACAGTAGTCTCTCTCTGATTGGTCGGTTAGTTACAGGACAGACAGTAGTCTCTCTCTGATTGGTCGGTTAGTTACAGGACAGACAGTAGTCTCTCTCTGATTGGTCGGTTAGTTACAGGACAGACAGTAGTCTCTCTCTGATTGGTCAGTATAATCTCTCTGTACAATTTATAATAATGGGGAAATTACTGTTTACACTCTGTTTAACACACTCACTCACACAGTGGACCTGGGGGGGGGGGTTCGGTGCCTTGTTCAAGAGCACCTGGCAGTGCCCAGGAGGTGAACCGGCACCTCTCCACCTACCAGTCCTTTATTGTACTTTGGACCATACGGGGAGTTGAACCGGCGACCCTCCGGTTCCCAAATCAGCTGATACACAGGTTCAGGCATCGGAAGTGGTGTCTGGACGGGGATGTGTTGTTGTGCGTGTTGTGTTGTTGTGCGTGTTGTGTTGTTGTGTGTGTTGTGATGTTGTGCGTGTTGTGTTGTTGTGTGTGTGTTGTGTTGTGATGTTGTGTGTGTTGTGATGTGTGTGTTGTGCGTGTTGTGCATGTTGTGATGTTGTGTTGTGATGTTGTGTGTGTTGTGCGTGTTGTGATGTTGTGCGTGTTGTGTTGTGCGTGTTGTGTGTGTTGTGATGTTGTGCGTGTTGTGATGTTGTGCGTGTTGTGATGTTGTGTTGTGATGTTGTGCGTGTTGTGATGTTGTGCGTGTTGTGTTGTTGTGATGTGTGTGTTGTGTTGTTGTGCGTGTTGTGTGTGTTGTGATGTTGTGCGTGTTGTGATGGTGTGCGTGTTGTTTTGTTGTGTGTAGTGTTGTTGTGTGTGTGTTGTGATGTTGTGCGTGTTGTGATGTTGTGCGTGTTGTGTGTGTTTTACAGAGCCGACCAACATGCTGGATGTTGTGTTGTTGTGTGTGTTGTTGTGCGTGTTGTGATGTTGTGCGTGTTGTGTGTGTTTTACAGAGCCGACCAACATGCTGGATGTCCGAGCCATTCTGTGGCTGGAGACCTACCTGCAGGTCAGAACTTTCTTTAACGTTAGCATTCCTCATTGAAAACAATGGCAGCAGTTAGCCTGGAGCTAGCGAGTGCTAACTGCGTCCTCCTCCCTCAGACGTGGCAGTCCACCATCTTAGTCGTGTCCCACGACAGGAACTTCCTGAACGCCGTGGTAACGGACATCGTGCACCTGCACTCCCAGAGGCTGGACAGTTACCGCGGCGACTATGAAAACTTTATTAAAACCAAAGAAGACAGACTGAAGAACCAGCAGAGAGAGTACGAGGCCCAGCTGCAGTACAGACAACATATACAGGTACTACTACTGCAGTACAGACAACACATACAGGTACTACTGCAGTACAGACAACACATACAGGTACTACTGCAGTACAGACAACATATACAGGTACTACTGCAGTACAGACAACATATACAGGTACTACTGCAGTACAGACAACATATACAGGTACTACTGCAGTACAGACAACACATACAGGTACTACTGCAGTACAGACAACACATACAGGTACTACTGCAGTACAGACAACACATACAGGTACTACTGCAGTACAGACAACACATACAGGTACTACTGCAGTACAGACAACACATACAGGTACTACTGCAGTACAGGCAACATATACAGGTACTACTGCAGTACAGACAACACATACAGGTACTACTGCAGTACAGGCAACTGCAGTACAGGCAACACATACAGGTACTACTGCAGTACAGACAACATATACAGGTACTACTACTGCAGTACAGACAACATATACAGGTACTACTACTGCAGTACAGGCAACACATACAGGTACTACTGCAGTACAGACAACACATACAGGTACTACTGCAGTACAGGCAACACATACAGGTACTACTGCAGTACAGGCAACACATACAGGTACTACTGCAGTACAGGCAACACATACAGGTACTACTGCAGTACAGACAACATATACAGGTACTACTGCAGTACAGACAACATATACAGCTACTACTGCAGTACAGACAACACATACAGGTACTACTGCAGTACAGGCAACACATACAGGTACTACTGCAGTACAGACAACATATACAACATTTCCCGGAATTGTGTGTGTGTGTGTGTGTGTGTGTGTGTCTCTGTGTGTGTGTGTGTGTGTGTGTGTGTGTGTGTGTGTGTGTGTGTGTGTGTGTGTGTGTTGCAGGTGTTCATTGATAGATTTCGCTACAACGCTAACAGAGCCGCTCAGGTGCAGAGCAAACTGAAGCTGCTGGAGAGGCTGTGAGTATTTCTACTGTACTGCAGTACTGTGGGGTACTGTGGGCTACTGTAGGTTACGATGGGGTACTTTTGGGTACTGTAGGTTACGATGGGGTACTTTTGGGTACTGTAGGTTACGTTGGGGTATTGTGGGGTACTGTAGGTTACGTTGGGGTACTGTTGGGTACTGTAGGGTACTGTAGGGTACTGTAGGGTACGATGGGGTACTCTGGGGTACTGTGGGGTACTGTAGTGTACTGTGGGGTACTGTAGGTTACGATGGGGTACTGTGGGGTACTGTAGGTTACGTTGGGGTACTGTTGGGTACTGTAGGGTACGATGGGGTACTCTGGGGTACTGTGGGGTACTGTAGTGTACTGTGGGGTACTGTAGGTTACGATGGGGTACTGTGGGGTACTGTAGGGTACTGTGGGGTACTGTAGGGTACTGTGGGATACTGTAGGTTACGATGGGGTACTGTGGGGTACTGTAGGTTACGATGGGGTACTGTGGGGTACTGTAGGGTACTGTAGGGTACTGTGGGGTACTGTAGGGTACTGTAGGGTACTGTGGGGTACTAGTACTGTGTGTGGAACTAGGACCGGTACTCAGTGTTTCATTTTTCTCCCGCAGACCTGAACTGAAGCCGCTCGAGAAAGAAACTGAAGTCACTTTAAAGTAAGAAGACGAACTGTCACTAACTAATGTCACTAACTAATGTCACTAACTAATGTCACTAACTAATGTCACTAACTAATGTCACTAACTAATGTCCCTTTAACTAATGCCACTAACTAATGTCACTAACTAATGTCACTAACTAATGTCACTAACTAATGTCCCTTTAACTAATGTCCCTTTAACTAATGTCCCTTTAACTAATGTTCCTTTAACTAATGTCCCTTTAACTAATGTCCCTTTAACTAATGTCACTAACTAATGTCACTAACTAATGTCACTAACTAATGTCACTAACTAATGTCCCTTTAACTAATGTCCCTTTAACTAATGTCACTAACTAATGTCACTAACTAATGTCACTAACTAATGTCACTAACTAATGTCACTAACTAATGTCCC
>JABXJD010000306.1:75000-97500 GCA_013375575.1 Percina caprodes
GGGGTCTGACGGGGGCGGGGTCTGACGGGGCGGGGTCTGACGGGGGTCTGACGGGGGCACAGGCAACAACAGTCACAGTAAAGAAAGAAGAGACGTAACTAAGACAGATGGGGCCCCCCAACCCCTCCCACTCTGATGTATCTCTCTGACACCGTTATCTAGGCCCAGCTGCATTGTGGGTAATGTCTCTACAGCTCCGGCGCGGCGGCGTCCCGCCGTGCCCCCTGCCTCAGGTGCGGCAGCACGGCGTCTCTGTAGAACGTCTCCAGTTTGGACAGCGTGGCGTCCCACAGGGCGGGGTCAAAGGTCACCGGGACGATGACCGTCTCCTTCAGCGTGAAGACGGCGAGGTCGGCGTCTCGCAGCCCCGTCACCGCCAGCTGCATCTGGATCTGGGTGTAGTAGCTGTGGGACGTCTTCAGACGGTAGGCCGGGGGACGGGGGGGACGGGGAGGACGGGGACTGGAACAGGACAAAAGAAACGTAAAAGAAAGCAACAAAACAGAGAGAAACGAGACAAAATGGCGGGACAGACGTTAGTTCTTACCGCTTCCCCCCCCATGGCGTCCGTTGTCTCCAGGCAGAAGGCGGGGTCGTCCCTGCAGGCGTCCTCCACCCAATGGTGCCGGTGTTTGTAGGGACATTTCACCTCCAGCAGCCATCGGCCGGTCTGGCCGTCGATCACGATGCCGTCGGGACTCGCAGCCAACCAGGAGCGCCGCTGGTCGATGAACAAACCGCAGTCCTGGACGCAGACGGGGCGGCCCAGAGACGTGGTCTTCAGCTCCTGTAGGGACACATCTTCAGTTCTGAGTCTGGTGGAGATATGCTGCTCTATACACACTAAAAGTAGTGATTATTTACATGGAGTCTGGTGGAGATATGCTGCTCTATACACACTAAAAGTAGTGATTATTTACATGGAGTCTGGTGGAGATATGCTGCTCTATACACACTAAAAGTAGTGATTATTTACATGGAGTCTGGTGGAGATATGCTGCTCTATACACACTAAAAGTAGTGATTATTTACATGGAGTCTGGTGGAGATATGCTGCTCTATACACGCTAAAAGTAGTGATTATTTACATGGAGTCTGGTGGAGATATGCTGCTCTATACACGCTAAAAGTAGTGATTATTTACATGGAGTCTGGTGGAGATATGCTGCTCTATACACACTAAAAGTAGTGATTATTTACATGGAGTCTGGTGGAGATATGCTGCTCTATACACGCTAAAAGTAGTGATTATTTACATGGAGTCTGGTGGAGATATGCTGCTCTATACACGCTAAAAGTAGTGATTATTTACATGGAGTCTGGTGGAGATATGCTGCTCTATACACACTAAAAGTAATGATTATTTACATGGAGTCTGGTGGAGATATGCTGCTCTATACACGCTAAAAGTAGTGATTATTTACATGGAGTCTGGTGGAGATATGCTGCTCTATACACGCTAAAAGTAGTGATTATTTACATGGAGTCTGGTGGAGATATGCTGCTCTATACACACTAAAAGTAGTGATTATTTACATGGAGTCTGGTGGAGATATGCTGCTCTATACACGCTAAAAGTAGTGATTATTTACATGGAGTCTGGTGGAGATATGCTGCTCTATACACGCTAAAAGTAGTGATTATTTACATGGAGTCTGGTGGAGATATGCTGCTCTATACACACTAAAAGTAGTGATTATTAACATGGAGTCTGGTGGAGATATGCTGCTCTATACACACTAAAAGTAGTGATTATTTACATGGAGTCTGGTGGAGATATGCTGCTCTATACACACTAAAAGTAGTGATTATTTACATGGAGTCTGGTGGAGATATGCTGCTCTATACACACTAAAAGTAGTGATTATTAACATGGAGTCTGGTGGAGGTAGTGTTGGATGGTCAGGTGTGACATCAGGTGTGCAGGTGTACCTGATACTTGCGGACCGCCTCGGCCTCCATCTGGACACCCCAGGACATGGCTCTGGTCTGGACGCGCGGCCCCACCTGTCCAGTCACAGGAAAGGGAATAAAGAACTTCATTAGTCTTATATCTAGCAGGGGGCGGGGCTTCTGGGGCTCATCTGTGATGGGGGTTACCTGTGAGAGGCTAAGTAGATGGGGGCGAGGCTTCTGGGGTTCACAGCCAGGTGGGAGGGGGCGGGGCTTACCTGTGGTAGAGGTCAGGTAGGAGGAGGGCGGGGCTTACCTGTGGTAGAGGCCAGGTAGGAGGGGGCGGGGCTTACCTGTGGTAGAGGCCAGGTAGGAGGAGGGCGGGGCTTACCTGTGGTAGAGGCCAGGTAGGAGGGGGGCGGGGCTTACCTGTGACAGCAGCCAGGTAGGAGGGGGGCGGGGCTTACCTGTGACAGCAGCCAGGTAGGAGGGGGGCGGGGCTCTGCTCTTGCCGTTAGCGAATCGGCAGTGAGCGATGCGGTGAGCCACGGAGGCCGTGATCCGGTTCTTCCTCCAGGTGAACCAGTTCGGGTTGGTGCTCTGTCCGCGGGTCAGGACCTCCACCTGCTCCACCACACGCTGGTCCACCTGCAGACCCAGACCCAGAGGAACCTGGTCCAGGGTGGGAGGGACTCCATCAGGGTCCGCACCTGCAGCAGGTATTCAGATTACTGCAGTAAAAGTACTAATACTACACTGTACGAATACTCTGTTCCAGTAAAGGTCTGTTAGTTCATCATGAACATGTTTCATCTACTTTAAAAAAGAAAAGGTCAATAAAAGGGACTAAAATGGGAAAAGATGTCGAGAAAAGTAACAAAAATGTCAAAAAAAGTGACAAATAAGAAGAAAAAAAAAGTTTTAAAAATTTCAAAAGGCTCAGAAAAAGTTGACAAACGTGGAAAAAATGACAAAAACAACGGAGGAAAAACAAAAGGGTCGAAAAAGACGATCAAAACGTTGATAAAAGGCTTTTATTTTGAAATGTAGACTCAGAAAAACAGAGATTTGCGGGAAGGTTAAAGTGTTAAAGTGGGTTCATTACCTCCGTCAGGTCGGGGGGGGGGCGGTCCGGTACTGGCCTGAGGGGCGCACAGTGTTTCTGGTCTGAGGGGTGCACGGCGGTCCCAGTCTGAGGAGGGCGCACTGGGGTTCCAGTCAGAGGGGGGTCAACGGAGGTTCCAGTCAGAGGGGGGTGCACAGTGTTTCTGGTCTGAGGGGGGCGCACGGCAGCCGGTCTGGGCCTCCGGGTCTCGTTGGGTCTGGGTGAGGGGTCTGGATGCTCGGGTGATAGCGGACCATTGGGATGGCGGGGGTCTGGATGCTCGGGTGATAGCGGACCTTTGGGATGACGGGGGTCTGGATGCTCGGGTGATAGCGGACCTTTGGGATGGCGGGGGTCTGGGTCGTCATGTCGTCTCAGACCAGGACTAGACCAGGACCAGAACTAGACCAGGACCAGAAGTAGACCAGGACACAGAAATTAGTTTCTTCCTTTACTTCCTCTCTCCCTTTCTGTCTATGGGTCCTTTACATCATATAATATATATTTTAATATTTAATAATCATAATATAATAATTAAATAGTTAATCATTTTTAATTATAATTTAATAATAATAATAATTTAATAATTATTATTATTAGTAATAATTATATAATATATATTCTGTCTATATGTCCTTTGTATCTATATCTGTCTTTCCATCTATTAATATTTTCATTATTTGCTTTTTGTTAAAAAAAATAAATAAAAAAAGATGAAGAAATAAATAAAAAGTTAGAAGTGTTGGGCTTTTATTTTGAAGAACTGCAGCAATGTACGAGCGGAAGTGACGGACTTCTTTAAAGCCTCTCTCAGTAAACAGGTCAGTTACGTCTTCTTAATGAATAACATGACAGACTCCACCAGACTCCATTCAGAAAGGGTCGGAAATAAGTAAATCCTCCACGTGGTGTCGAAACAGAGTCCAGATCAGCTGGTTTGACACGTGACTGGTCTGTAGGACCCGTTCTTATGTTCGGCATGAATCTTATGGAAGAAGCATCACGTGTTTACATGAAAGGCTAAGATTTACATAGCTGACCGTCGTGGAGTACTTCCGGCAAAATAGAGAGAAATGGAGAGAAATAGAGAGAAATCCACCGTAACCTGAAGGTTTTATGATGTGATCTGAAGGCCGAATACTTCACAGGATACTCTGATGAGGGAGTATCTCAAAGAGTGTACTAATACTACGGGTTAACGCAGGAAAACACGTTAGTATTAAATTGTGACATTTTTGAATGAAGTTTGGTGTGGACGCATCAGGGCGTCTAGAGAAGACATGGTGAGACAGGTGAGACAGGTGAGACAGGTGAGACATGGTGAGACATGGTGACATGAAGACATGGTGAGACAGGTGAGACATGGTGAGACAGGTGAGACATGGTGACATGAAGACATGGTGAGACAGGTGAGACAGGTGAGACATGGTGAGACAGGTGAGACATGGTGACATGAAGACATGGTGAGACAGGTGAGACATGGTGAGACAGGTGAGACATGGTGAGACAGGTGAGACATGGTGACATGAAGACATGGAGAGAGCAGCGTGTTTTAACGTATCTGTATTATTATTATTATTATTATTATTATTATTATTATATATTTCTTTATTTACAGACTCAAGGTCCAGATAAAAAGTAACTCGACACATTACAGAAGAGGGACAGACCACACACACACACATCGTTATTCTTCTACTCAGACACTCTGTTTAGCAGTATATAACTACCTGGTAAAGTACTTATATGTGTTTCTATTGTACACAATGAAACTCATTGAATTAGCAGCGCTTACCTGTGGAGTTAAAGTCTGTCGAAGGGAAAACTGAAGTGAAACTGACGGTGACTCATTATCGTGTGACACTGTAGTTCAGTGTGCGCGTACATGTGTGTACATGTGTGTACATGTGTGTACATGTCTGAACTGCACTTCGTCCCGAATATTTGTTCATATTCGGTCAATATTCGTCGATCGATCTCTCAAGAATCACTTGTTTTTATTTCTACTATATAGTAGTTTTATGTTCATATGGAACTAACTTTAATATTTCACATTAATTTGACACTGTCTCTTTAAATGTGCGTGCGGGCTTTCCATTGGCCATGATGTCAGGATGGCCGAGCGGTCTAAGGCGCTGCGTTCAGGTCGCAGTCTCCCCTGGAGGCGTGGGTTCGAATCCCACTTCTGACATAACGTTTTGTTAATATTATGTTCTTTCTTTATTACTTCTACACAACCCTGCTGCCACGGTGTATAAATCATTCATACACAAGTGATTGTGTGACGTGTAACGCAACTACTCTACGTAGACTTTAAGTGAATATAAACAAAAAGCTGTCACTAACACAGTGAGCATTGGGAGTTCAGCAGTCTTACTTCTGTACGTAAATGGACGTAATATTACAAATTACTGTAACACATTACTGTAATACATTACTGTAACACATTACTGTAATACATTACTGTAATACATTACTGTAACACATTACTGTAATACATTACTGTAATACATTACTGTAACACATTACTGTAATACATTACTGTAATACATTACTGTAACACATTACTGTAATACATTACTGTAACACATTACTGTAATACATTACTGTAATACATTACTGTAACACATTACTGTAACACATTACTGTAATACATTACTGTAATACATTACTGTAACACATTACTGTAACACATTACTGTAATACATTACTGTAACACATTACTGTAACACATTACTGTAACACATTACTGTAACACATTACTGTAACACATTACTGTAATACATTACTGTAATACATTACTGTAACACATTACTGTAACACATTACTGTAACACATTACTGTAATACATTACTGTAATACATTACTGTAACACATTACTGTAACACATTACTGTAATACATTACTGTAACACATTACTGTAATACATTACTGTAACACATTACTGTAATACATTACTGTAATACATTACTGTAATACATTACTGTAACACATTACTGTAACACATTACTGTAATACATTACTGTAACACATTACTGTAACACATTACTGTAATACATTACTGTAACACATTACTGTAATACATTACTGTAATACATTACTGTAATACATTACTGTAACACATTACTGTAACACATTACTGTAATACATTACTGTAATACATTACTGTAATACATGTGTAAATATGGAGCACGTGAAGCAGCAAATGTAGGAAATGTCAGAATTATGCACACGGCCCGGCGCAACGGCAACAGCCTCCTCCGGAGACGCCGGTTCGATTCCCACTTCTGGCATGAAAACACCTTCATAACGCAACGATGGACACCGATACATTGATACGAGCATCAAACACGCGACATTAATACCGTAAAAGAGACTAAAACGTAATAAAAACCGGTGATGACCGACATTCTTTAATCTCGCTCCCGAGGCGCGAGTTCGAATCCCGCTTAAGACATAACTGCCTATTTACAGCTGTGTGTGTGTGTGCGCGTGTCTCCCTGTGTCTCTGTGTGTGTGTGTCTCTGTGTGTGCGTCTGTGTGTATCTCTCTGTGCGTGTCTGTGTGTCTCTCTGTGTATGTGTGTGTCTCTGTGTTGTGTCTCTGTGTGTGTGTGTGTGTTGTGTCTCTGTGTGTGTCTCTGTGTTGTGTCTCTGTGTGTATGTGTGTTGTGTCTCTGTGTGTGTGTCTCTGTGTGTATGTGTGTGTCTCTGTGTGTGTATGTGTGTGTGTCTCTGTGTGTATGTGTGTTGTGTCTCTGTGTGTGTCTCTGTGTGTGTCTCTGTGTTGTGTCTCTGTGTGTGTATGTGTGTGTCTCTGTGTGTGTGTGTCTCTGTGTGTGTGTGTGTGTCTCTGTGTGTGTGTGTATGTGTCTCTGTGTGTGTGTCTCTGTGTGTGTATGTGTCTCTGTGTGTGTGTGTCTCTGTGTGTATGTGTCTCTGTGTGTGTGTGTGTGTCTGTGTTGTGTCTCTGTGTGTGTATGTGTGTGTGTCTGTGTGTGTGTCTCTGTGTGTGTGTGTTACCTCTCTAACTTAACATGAATCTGCAGATTATTTTACTTTCAGGTGTTTTTATCAACTTTTTTTTCTTCATTTTGACACTTTCTTAAAAACTTTTGTGTAAAATATCTTTAATTTTTTTCAACTTTTTTAATGAGTTTTTCTTACTTTTGTGTCACATTTTGTACTTTTTCTGTCATTTTCTTACTACATTTTTAAAGCTTTTTCTACTTGTCTGTCCCCCGAGTCCAGAACGGGTCATGGCGGTGTCTCAGGTGTCCCCGGGTCTGTACCTCAGCGGGTTGGACTCGGCCCTGAACGCCGGCGTCCTCTCCAGCAGGAGCATCACGCTCATCGTTAACGCCAGCGGCCTGGAGGACGTGTCCTACCCACCGCTGGACGGCCTGAGTGTCCTCCACGTCCCCGTCCAGGACCGTCCTCACGCTCCCCTCAGACGGTACTTTGACCTGGTGGCTGAACGGATCAACAAGAACCAGACAGGGGGGACTCTGGTCCACTGCACCGCCGGCCGGAGCCGATCCCCCGCCCTGATCATGGCCTACCTGATGAGGTCAGTTATTATGGAAAGGATCCCTACAGAACCCACCAGACTCCATGTAAATAATCACTACTTTTATCATCGTATAACACACTTCATTCAAAGTGGACAGAAACTAAATAAAACTACCAAAAGCCGTCTTGGTTCATCTTTCCACTGTTCCACCAATCACCACTCTGGTCTGGTTGGATTAAACTCTTAATTCACCCAATTACATGTAGAGATATGCTGCTCTATACACGCTAAAAGTAGTGATTATTTACATGGAGTCTGGTGGAGATATGCTGCTCTATACACGCTAAAAGTAGTGATTATTTACATGGAGTCTGGTGGAGATATGCTGCTCTATACACACTAAAAGTAGTGATTATTTACATGGAGTCTGGTGGAGATATGCTGCTCTATACACGCTAAAAGTAGTGATTATTTACATGGAGTCTGGTGGAGATATGCTGCTCTATACACACTAAAAGTAGTGATTATTTACATGGAGTCTGGTGGAGATATGCTGCTCTATACACACTAAAAGTAGTGATTATTAACATGGAGTCTGGTGGAGATATGCTGCTCTATACACACTAAAAGTAGTGATTATTTACATGGAGTCTGGTGGAGATACGCTGCTCAACATCTGTCCTGTAGGGTTACATTACAGCTTGTTTCTAACTGCAGGTCTGAGGCTCTGATTGGTCCGTTTGTCTGCAGGTCTAAGGGCCTGAGCCTGAGGCGAGCCCATGAAGCGGTCCTGGATCGGCGCCCGTTCATCCGGCCCAACGCTGGGTTCTGGCTCCAGCTGCTGGACTATGAGCGCTCGCTGTTCGGCAGGACCAGCGTCCGGATGGCAAGGACGTCGGCCGGCGTCCTGCCTGAAGCCCTGCAGGACAACGGGGGGGACGGGGACACCAGGGGGGCCGGGGCGTACTGCATCAACATCTGAGACCCAGCCAACTACCACGGTTACAGGCCCGACGCCTACATGATGGGGGGTATCAGGTCTGGTGTTCTGGGGGGGATCAGGTCTGGTGTTCTGGAGGGGGGATCAGGTCTGGTGTTCTGGAGGGGGGATCAGGTCTGGTGTTCTAGGGGGGTTCACCGGTTTTATTTTCAATAAAGGAAATCTTTACAGAACGTCAACGAGGACGTTTTCCTTCAGTTTTAAGTCAAAACTGTCTCCACTGTCTCTCAGAGAGACAATAACCTGCCAGCTGATTGGCTGCTGAGAGACAATAACCTGCCAGCTGATTGGCTGCTGAGAGACAATAACCTGCCAGCTGATTGGCTGCTGAGAGACAATAACCTGCCAGCTGATTGGCTGCTGGTCTCATTAACACAGCGACAGAAAAAAAGAAGATGAACAGCCGAGGTAAAAAAAAAAAAGACAAATTTAAGTTTATTCTGAATTTTTTACCACCTTAGTGACATCATCACAGACAGACAGACAGACAGACAGACAGACAGACAGACAGACAGACAGACAGAGAGAGAGACAGGATCTGGTCTCAGTACTGGAAACTTCTCTTGGTCTGGATGTCGTCCAGGATCTGCTGCAGCTCCTCGTCTTCAAACCTCCCCTCCAGACTAGAAGAGAGACGGGACAACAGGTTACATCATTATGTGGTTCTGGTGTGATGTGGTTTTGGTTCTGGTTCTGTTCTGGTGTGATGTGGCTCTGGTTGTGGTTCTGATGGGGTCCAGACTGACCTGGGGATCAGGGCTTTGGCCTCTTCTGCAGCTTCAGGACACAGATTTGCTAAACTGGCCAATTCAAACTTATGGAGCTTCTTCTGCAGGAGGAGACTGACACACACACATATGGAAGCGAATAAGAGACATAAGTCTTTGAATTTCAACAGCCCCTGAATACTTAATGTTGAAATATTTTATTTTGAAAATTATGGATCTGAATTTATTTGTTCTGAATTCACCTCTTTGAAATTTAAATTTGAAAATTCTTGGTTTCCATTTTAAAAACATGAATTTCGATACATATTTTTCAATGGTCAAAAATTCAGATACAAAAATACAACTTGTAGAATTTCAGATAAAATAGATTCAAGTTGATCAAATTCGATTGCTGAAATTCAGATTGAAAAATTCAAGTTAAATATTCACACAGTAACATCCGGGCTACCCAGGCTAGAGAAGCAGTTGAGCCTGCATACAATCGGACCGACGTCTGGCCTATCAGAACACGGCCTGTCTGTCATGTGACCCAAGATCTCGGTCGGCACGGATATTGAAACGGTAAACCGCTGTTACCATGACAGCCAGGGAACGACGGTGCTCCGTAAGTTTGCTGTTCATGTCCAACCCAACTCAGGGCTCGATAGAAGTATGTTGTAGCTAAATATGTTTGGAACACATAGCTACGGTTTGTGTGACTTGTGTCTCTATGTAGCTAGCTAAGTCTGCAGGACAACATGTTATAGCTAGGTAGCTAACGCTAGCGCTTAACAGAGATGGGAAGAACTGTACTATATATATATATGGAATATCTTTCCTATTTTACTCCCGTATATAAATCCTTGAGCACGGATTGTTATGAATCCCTTTCTCAGCTGACCCAGCGGGCTCCGTACTTTTCTTTCTCTCACTTCTCTCGCTGTGTGGCGCGCCGTCGCGTGTGGGGCGGTGTCCGCGCTTTCTCCGACATGACGACCTTTAGTACAAAACTAAAGTAACGAGTCAATTTTGTAAAATATAAGGAGTATAAAATACCAATATTTGTGTTAAAATGTAAGGAGTCGCCACAAAAATAAATAGTAAAGTAAAAAATATCTGAAAAATCTACTTTAGTACAGTTCTTCCCATCTCTGTTAAGCGCTAGCGTTAGCTACCTAGCTATAACATGTTGTCCTGCAGACTTAGCTAGCTACATAGAGACACAAGTCACACAAACCGTAGCTGTGTGTTCCAAACATATTTAGCTACAACATACTTCTATCGAGCCCTGAGTTGGGTTGGACATGAACAGCAAACTTACCGAGCACCGTTTCCCTGGCTGTCATGGTAACAGCGGTTTACCGCTTCAATATCCGTGCCGACCGAGATCTTGGGTCACATGACAGACAGGCCGTGTTCTGATAGGCCAGACGTCGGTTCGATTGTATGCAGGCTCAACTGCTTCTCTAGCCTGGGTAGCCCGGATGTTACTGTGTGAATATTTAACTTGAATTTTTTGATCTGAATTTCAGCAATCGAATTTGATCAACTTGAATCTATTTTATCTGAAATTCTACAAGTTGTATTTTTGTATCTGAATTTTTGACCATTAAAAAAATATGTATCGAAATTCATGTTTTTAAAATGGAAACCAAGAATTTTCAAATTTAAATTTCAAAGAGGTGAATTCAGAACAAATAAATTCAGATATATTGTTTCTGAAATAAAATAATTTCAAAGAGGTGAATTGAAAACAAATAAATTCAGATCCATAATTTTCAAAATAAAATATTTCAACATTAAGTATTCAGTGGCTGATAAAATTCAAAGACTTATGTCTCTTATTCGCTTCCATACACACACACACACACAATAATTATTGTTATTATATCAGACCAACAGAGAGAGAGAGAGACAGATATTATTATTACTACCTGCGCACGGCGGTGATGGTCTCGCGGTTCTTGAAGCGGCTGAACCGAGCCGTGTAGTTGAGCGTCTTCATGAAGACTTCAGACAGCTCCTGCTCGTCCTCGGCGCTCTCGTTCTGCTGCTTCCGGTGCTCCAGCAGCATGTGCACCTCCGAGTTCAGCAGGGTCTCCGCGCTCTCAAACTCTGCAACACACCGCCATATTTGTAGTTCTGCTCCTGACAATTTCTAGCTCACACTAAAAGTAGTGATTATTTACATGGAGTCTGGTGGAGATATGCTGCTCTATACACACTAAAAGTAGTGATTATTTACATGGAGTCTGGTGGAGATATGCTGCTCTATACACGCTAAAAGTAGTGATTATTTACATGGAGTCTGGTGGAGATATGCTGCTCTATACACACTAAAAGTAGTGATTATTTACATGGAGTCTGGTGGAGATATGCTGCTCTATACACAGTAAAAGTAGTGATTATTAACATGGAGTCTGGTGGAGATATGCTGCTCTATACACACTAAAAGTAGTGATTATTTACATGGAGTCTGGTGGAGATATGCTGCTCTATACACGCTAAAAGTAGTGATTATTTACATGGAGTCTGGTGGAGATATGCTGCTCTATACACACTAAAAGTAGTGATTATTAACATGGAGTCTGGTGGAGATATGCTGCTCTATACACGCTAAAAGTAGTGATTATTTACATGGAGTCTGGTGGAGATATGCTGCTCTATACACACTAAAAGTAGTGATTATTTACATGGAGTCTGGTGGAGATATGCTGCTCTATACACACTAAAAGTAGTGATTATTTACATGGAGTCTGGTGGAGATATGCTGCTCTATACAAGCTAAAAGTAGTGATTATTTACATGGAGTCTGGTGGAGATATGCTGCTCTATACACACTAAAAGTAGTGATTATTTACATGGAGTCGGGTCGAGATATGCTGCTCTATACACACTAAAAGTAGTGATTATTTACATGGAGTCTGGTGGAGATATGCTGCTCTATACACACTAAAAGTAGTGATTATTTACATGGAGTCTGGTGGGTCAGCCCCCTAGGGGGACACGGACCTCCATTTGAGACACACTGAGGTAACAGACCTTTAGGAAACAGCAGCTGTGAAGCATCTTCTTCAACATCTCCCACATTAGCCGGAGCCGCGCCGCTTCCAGTCGCCATGACACCCAGCGCTAACAGCTAACGGCTAACAGTTTGCGCGGGAATCAAACGGCAGCCGTCGTTACCGGGGACCTGGGACAGGGTCCGGGAACAGGGTCCGGGGACAGGGACCGGGGACAGGGTCCGGGCGGTGAGACGGTGAACTCTGTACCGATCCAAAGATTCTAAAACACGGACACACGTTACAGCTAGTGCTCGGCGCCTTTCAGCTACACAACCACTTCCGGTTCTTAAAACAATCACTTCCGGGCGGTTTTTTATTTTTATTTATTTATTACGTTTTAATTTACACAAAACAATTTATAAAACATGAAAGAAAAGTATTAAATACAACCGATCACAGTTATTTTCAAGTATTTATAAAAATATCCAGCAATACAAAAAATATACACAATAATAAAAGAAAAAGAAAGTAGTAGTACAAGACTTATCAAAAAATACTTAAAAAATGAAAAACACTCGGAAAACGCTTCAAAAACAGCGACAAAAAATGTCAAAAAGGGAAAAACGTCAAAAAAATAAATAAATAATAAATATTATTATTATTGATTGTAAAGAAACGAAGAAGCGGAACAAACTCTGAATTATTTGTATTTTCCAGTAAAAGTTGAAAGTTACAGTTAAAACTATCATACTATACTATACATACTATACTATACTATACTATACTATACTATACTATACTATACTATACATACTATACTATACTATACTATACTATACATACTATACTATACTATACATACTATACTATACTATACTATACATACTATACTATACTATACTATACTATACTATACTATACATACTATACTATACTATACATACTATACATACTATACTATACTATACTATACTATACATACTATACTATACTATACTATACTATACATACTATACTATACTATACATACTATACTATACTATACTATACTATACTATACTATACTATACTATACAAACTATACTATACTATACTATACATACTATACTATACTATACTATACTATACATACTATACTATACTATACTATACAAACTATACTATACTATACATACTATACTATACTATACTATACATACTATACTATACTATACTATACATACTATACTATACTATACTATACATACTATACATACTATACTATACATACTATACTATACTATACTATACAAACTATACTATACTATACATACTATACTATACTATACTATACATACTATACTATACTATACATACTATACTATACATACTATACTATACTATACTATACTATACATACTATACTATACTATACTATACTATACTATACTATACTATACATACTATACTATACATACTATACTATACTATACTATACATACTATACTATACTATACATACTATACTATACTATACTATACATACTATACTATACTATACATACTATACTATACTATACATACTATACTATACTATACTATACTATACATACTATACTATACTATACTATACATACTATACTATACTATACATACTATACTATACTATATCGTACACACATACTATCATTATAATATCTCACCTGTAGTTTTGCTCCTTCAAAATAAAAGCACCGTTCTGCAGCGCTAACCGGTTACCGGCAGAAAACGGTGTGGGGGTACTCGCACCTCTGACTTCAGTAACACACCACCGTGTACAAGTACTCAGGGACAAGTAGAAGTCCTGCATTCAAACGTTAGCAGTGAAAAGTATTTGCATAAAATAAAGCAAACTATAATAATATAATAATAATAATATCATAATGTAATAATATAATAATAATGTAATAATAATGATAATATAATAATATAATAATAATATAGTAATATACTAATATAATAATAATATAATAATAATAATATATTAATATAATAATATAATAATATAATAATATAATAATAATAATAATATAATAATATAATAATAATAATATGATAATATAATAATATAATAATAATATAATAATAATAATAATATAATAATAATAAAATAATAGAGTACATATACATTTATCATTGTAATTAAATTTTTGATGCATCACTTTCATGTTGTTGGTAAAGTTGAACTCATTTTAAGAGACAAAAAAAAACAGCTGCGTTGGCCGGGAATCGAACCCGGGTCAACTGCTTGGAAGGCAGCTATGCTAACCACTATACCACCAACGCTGACGGAGAGGAGCGGCCCCGGTCTGCTTCTTAAAGCAACAGTAGGCCAGCTGACTGGATTACTGATGTTTCATTTAACATTTAGAGCGATTAGATGCCAGTTCACTTCCTGGGTACTGCAGCAAGGCACCGAACCCCCCACCCCAACCACACACACACACACACACACACACACACACACAGGCCTGTAATTTCCTCCCTGGAGATCAACAAACAGTATAAATAAATAATTAGATTAAAGCTGCCTCACGGTTGGTTAACAGGTACATACAGTACTCAAGGTATGAATATATGTCCCCCATGTCCCCCATGTCCCCCACCACACATGATAACTCCCAACCCAACCCCCTACTGCCCCCAAGGCAGCTGGGTCGGGAACCGGTGGGGCGCGGTTCAAGTCCCCATACGGACCAGAGTATGGTAAGGTGAGTAAGTAAGGTGCTCTTGAGCAAGGCACCGAACCCCGAACTGCTCGGGGCACCTTTCCATGTGCCCCCGACATCTCTCCATTAGAGCATGTATAGGACCTGAGCATGTAAAGAAACTACCTATAGAAACCTGATTCAGGGTCAGGGTTAGACAGAAACCTTTTGGAAGAACCAGGAACCTGATACAGAAACCTGTTGGAAGACTCCAGAAACCTGATACAGAAACCTGTTGGAAGACTCCAGAAACCTGATACAGAACCCAGTTGGAAGACTCCAGAAACCTGATACAGAACCCTGTTGGAAGAACCAGAAACCTGACACAGAACCAACCAGAAACCTGATAGAGAACCCTGTTGGAAGAACCAGATAACCTGATACAGAACCCTGTTGGAAGAACAAGAAACCTGATACAAAACCCTGTTGGAAGAACCAGAAACCTGATACAGAACCCTGTTGGAAGAAGCAGAAACCTGACACAAAACCCTGTTGGAAGAACCAGAAACCTGATACAGAACCCTGTTGGAAGAACCAGAAACCTGATACAGAACCCTGTTGGAAGAACCAGAAACCTGATACAGAACCCTGTTGGAAGAACCAGAAACCTGATACAGAACCCTGTTGGAAGAACCAGAAACCTGATACAGAACCCTGTTAGAAGAACCAGAAACCTGATACAAAACCCTGTTGGAAGAACAAGAAACCTGATACAGAAACCTGTTGGAAGAACCAGAAACCTGATACAGAACCCTGTTGGAAGAACCAGAAACCTGATACAGAACCCTGTTGGAAGAACCAGAAACCTGATACAAAACCCTGTTGGAAGAACCATAAACCTGATACAGAACCCTGTTGGAAGAACCAGAAACCTGATACAAAACCCTGTTGGAAGAACAAGAAACCTGATACAGAACCCTGTTGGAAGAACCAGAAACCTGATACAGAACCCTGTTGGAAGAACCAGAAACCTGATACAGAACCCTGTTGGAAGACTCCAGAAACCTGATACAGAACCCTGTTGGAAGAACCAGAAAGCTGATACAGAACCCTGATGGAAGAACCAGAAACCTGATACAAAACCCTGTTGGAAGAACCATGAACCTGATACAGAACCCTGTTGGAAGAACCAGAAACCTGATACAAAACCCTGTTGGAAGAACAAGAAACCTGATACAGAAACCTGTTGGAAGAACCAGAAACCTGATACAGAACCCTGTTGGAAGAACCAGAAACCTGATACAGAACCCTGTTGGAAGATTCCAGAAACCTGATACAGAACCCTGTTGGAAGAACCAGAAACCTGATACAGAACCCTGTTGGAAGAACCAGAAACCTGATACAGAAACCTGATAAAGACCCCTGTTGGAAGAACCAGAAACCTGATACAGAAACATGATACAGAACCCTGTTGGAAGAACCAGAAACCTGATACAGAACCCTGTTGGAAGAACCAGAAACCTGATACAGAAACATGATACAGAACCCTGTTGGAAGAACCAGAAACCTGATACAGAACCCTGTTGGAAGAACCAGAAACTTGATACAAAACCCTATTGGAAGAACCAGAAACCTGATACAAAACCCTATTGGAAGAACCAGAAACCTGATACAGAAACATGATACAGAACCCTGTTGGAAGAACCAGAAACCTGATACAGAACCCTGTTGGAAGAACCAGAAACTTGATACAAAACCCTGTTGGAAGAACCAGAAACCTGATACAGAACCCTGTTGGAAGAACCAGAAACCAGATACAGAACCCTGTTGGAAGACTCCAGAAACCTGATACAGAACCCTGTTGGAATAACCAGAAACCTGATACAGAACCCTGTTGGAAGAACCAGAAACCTGATACAAAACCCTGTTGGAAGAACCAGAAACCTGATACAGAACCCTGTTGGAAGAACCAGAAACCTGATACAAAACCCTGTTGGAAGAACAAGAAACCTGATACAGAAACCTGTTGGAAGAACCAGAAACCTGATACAGAACCCTGTTTGAAGAACCAGAAACCTGATACAGAACCCTGTTGGAAGAACCAGAAACCTGATACAAAACCCTGTTGGAAGAACCATAAACCTGATACAGAACCCTGTTGGAAGAACCAGAAACCTGATACAAAACCCTGTTGGAAGAACAAGAAACCTGATACAGAACCCTGTTGGAAGAACCAGAAACCTGATACAGAACCCTGTTGGAAGAACCAGAAACCTGATACAGAACCCTGTTGGAAGACTCCAGAAACCTGATACAGAACCCTGTTGGAAGAACCAGAAAGCTGATACAGAACCCTGTTGGAAGAACCAGAAACCTGATACAGAAACATGATACAGAACCCTGTTGGAAGAACCAGAAACCTGATACAGAACCCTGTTGGAAGAACCAGAAACATGATACAGAACCCTGTTGGAAGAACCAGAAACCTGATACAGAACCCTGTTGGAAGAACCAGAAACTTGATACAAAACCCTGTTGGAAGAACCAGAAACCTGATACAGAAACATGATACAGAACCCTGTTGGAAGAACCAGAAACCTGATACAGAAACATGATACAGAACCCTGTTGGAAGAACCAGAAACCTGATACAGAACCCTGTTGGAAGAACCAGAAACTTGATACAAAACCCTGTTGGAAGAACCAGAAACCTGATACAGAACCCTGTTGGAAGAACCAGAAACCTGATACAGAACCCTGTTGGAAGACTCCAGAAACCTGATACAGAACCCTGTTGGAAGAACCAGAAACCTGATACAGAACCCTGTTGGAAGAACCAGAAACCTGATACAAAACCCTGTTGGAAGAACCATAAACCTGATACAGAACCCTGTTGGAAGAACCAGAAACCTGATACAAAACACTGTTGGAAGAACAAGAAACCTGATACAGAAACCTGTTGGAAGAACCAGAAACCTGATACAGAACCCTGTTTGAAGAACCAGAAACCTGTTACAGAACCCTGTTGGAAGAACCAGAAACCTGATACAAAACCCTGTTGGAAGAACCATAAACCTGATACAGAACCCTGTTGGAAGAACCATAAACCTGATACAAAACCCTGTTGGAAGAACAAGAAACCTGATACAGAACCCTGTTGGAAGAACCAGAAACCTGATACAGAACCCTGTTGGAAGAACCAGAAACCTGATACAGAACCCTGTTGGAAGACTCCAGAAACCTGATACAGAACCCTGTTGGAAGAACCAGAAAGCTGATACAGAACCCTGTTGGAAGAACCAGAAACCTGATACAAAACCCTGTTGGAAGAACCATAAACCTGATACAGAACCCTGTTGGAAGAACCAGAAACCTGATACAAAACCCTGTTGGAAGAACAAGAAACCTGATACAGAAACCTGTTGGAAGAACCAGAAACCTGATACAGAACCCTGTTGGAAGAACCAGAAACCTGATACAGAACCCTGTTGGAAGAACCAGAAACTTGATACAAAACCCTGTTGGAAGAACCAGAAACCTGATACAGAACCCTGTTGGAAGAACCAGAAACCAGATACAGAACCCTGTTGGAAGACTTCAGAAACCTGATACAGAACCCTGTTGGAATAACCAGAAACCTGATACAGAACCCTGTTGGAAGAACCAGAAACCTGATACAAAACCCTGTTGGAAGAACCAGAAACCTGATACAGAACCCTGTTGGAAGAACCAGAAACCTGATACAAAACCCTGTTGGAAGAACAAGAAACCTGATACAGAAACCTGTTGGAAGAACCAGAAACCTGATACAGAACCCTGTTTGAAGAACCAGAAACCTGATACAGAACCCTGTTGGAAGAACCAGAAACCTGATACAAAACCCTGTTGGAAGAACCATAAACCTGATACAGAACCCTGTTGGAAGAACCAGAAACCTGATACAAAACCCTGTTGGAAGAACAAGAAACCTGATACAGAACCCTGTTGGAAGAACCAGAAACCTGATACAGAACCCTGTTGGAAGAACCAGAAACCTGATACAGAACCCTGTTGGAAGACTCCAGAAACCTGATACAGAACCCTGTTGGAAGAACCAGAAAGCTGATACAGAACCCTGTTGGAAGAACCAGAAACCTGATACAGAAACATGATACAGAACCCTGTTGGAAGAACCAGAAACCTGATACAGAACCCTGTTGGAAGAACCAGAAACATGATACAGAACCCTGTTGGAAGAACCAGAAACCTGATACAGAACCCTGTTGGAAGAACCAGAAACCTGATACAGAACCCTGTTGGAAGACTCCAGAAACCTGATACAGAACCCTGTTGGAAGAACCAGAAAGCTGATACAGAACCCTGTTGGAAGAACCAGAAACCTGATACAGAAACATGATACAGAACCCTGTTGGAAGAACCAGAAACCTGATACAGAACCCTGTTGGAAGAACCAGAAACATGATACAGAACCCTGTTGGAAGAACCAGAAACCTGATACAGAACCCTGTTGGAAGAACCAGAAACTTGATACAAAACCCTGTTGGAAGAACCAGAAACCTGATACAGAAACATGATACAGAACCCTGTTGGAAGAACCAGAAACCTGATACAGAAACATGATACAGAACCCTGTTGGAAGAACCAGAAACCTGATACAGAACCCTGTTGGAAGAACCAGAAACTTGATACAAAACCCTGTTGGAAGAACCAGAAACCTGATACAGAACCCTGTTGGAAGAACCAGAAACCTGATACAGAACCCTGTTGGAAGACTCCAGAAACCTGATACAGAACCCTGTTGGAAGAACCAGAAACCTGATACAGAACCCTGTTGGAAGAACCAGAAACCTGATACAAAACCCTGTTGGAAGAACCATAAACCTGATACAGAACCCTGTTGGAAGAACCAGAAACCTGATACAAAACCCTGTTGGAAGAACAAGAAACCTGATACAGAAACCTGTTGGAAGAACCAGAAACCTGATACAGAACCCTGTTTGAAGAACCAGAAACCTGTTACAGAACCCTGTTGGAAGAACCAGAAACCTGATACAAAACCCTGTTGGAAGAACCATAAACCTGATACAGAACCCTGTTGGAAGAACCATAAACCTGATACAAAACCCTGTTGGAAGAACAAGAAACCTGATACAGAACCCTGTTGGAAGAACCAGAAACCTGATACAGAACCCTGTTGGAAGAACCAGAAACCTGATACAGAACCCTGTTGGAAGACTCCAGAAACCTGATACAGAACCCTGTTGGAAGAACCAGAAAGCTGATACAGAACCCTGTTGGAAGAACCAGAAACCTGATACAAAACCCTGTTGGAAGAACCATAAACCTGATACAGAACCCTGTTGGAAGAACCAGAAACCTGATACAAAACCCTGTTGGAAGAACAAGAAACCTGATACAGAAACCTGTTGGAAGAACCAGAAACCTGATACAGAACCCTGTTGGAAGAACCAGAAACCTGATACAGAACCCTGTTGGAAGATTCCAGAAACCTGATACAGAACCCTGTTGGAAGAACCAGAAACCTGATACAGAACCCTGTTGGAAGAACCAGAAACCTGATACAGAAACCTGATAAAGAACCCTGTTGGAAGAACCAGAAACCTGATACAAAAACATGATACAGAACCCTGTTGGAAGAACCAGAAACCTGATACAGAACCCTGTTGGAAGAACCAGAAACCTGATACAGAAACATGATACAGAACCCTGTTGGAAGAACCAGAAACCTGATACAGAACCCTGTTGGAAGAACCAGAAACTTGATACAAAACCCTGTTGGAAGAACCAGAAACCTGATACAGAAACATGATACAGAACCCTGTTGGAAGAACCAGAAACCTGATACAGAACCCTGTTGGAAGAACCAGAAACTTGATACAAAACCCTGTTGGAAGAACCAGAAACCTGATACAGAACCCTGTTGGAAGAACCAGAAACCTGATACAGAACCCTGTTGGAAGAACCAGAAACCTGATACAGAAACCTGATACAGAAACCTGATACAGAACCCTTTTGGAAGAACAAGAAACCTGATACAGAAACCTGTTGGAAGAACCAGAAACCTGATACAGAACCCTGTTGGAAGAACAAGAAACCTGATACAGAACCCTGTTGGAAGAACCAGAAACCTGATACAGAACCTGTTGGAAGAACCAGAAACCTGATACAGAACCCTGTTGGAAGAACCAG
Organism: Percina caprodes; assembly: GCA_013375575.1. Taxonomy (NCBI): domain Eukaryota; kingdom Metazoa; phylum Chordata; class Actinopteri; order Perciformes; family Percidae; genus Percina; species Percina caprodes. Next base: position 96,097 of record JABXJD010000306.1, read on the forward strand.
AAAACTGATTCAAAACCCTGTTGGAAGAACCAGAAACCTGATACAGAACCCTGTTGGAAGAAACAGAAACCTGATACAAAACCCTGTTGGAAGAACCAGAAACCTGATACAAAACCCTGTTGGAAGAACCAGAAACCTGATACAGAACCCTGTTGGAAGAACCAGAAACCTGTTGGAAGAACCAGAAACCTGATACAGAAACCTGTTGGAAGAACCAGAAACCTGATACAGAACCCTGTTGGAAGAACCAGAAACCTGATACAGAACCCTGTTGGAAGAACCAGAAACCTGTTGGAAGAACCAGAAACCTGATACAGAAACCTGTTGGAAGAACCAGAAATCTGATACAGAACCCTGTTGGAAGAACCAGAAACCTGATACAGAACCCTGTTGGAAGAACCAGAAAACTGATTCAAAACCCTGTTGGAAGAACCAGAAACCTGATACAGAACCCTGTTGGAAGAAACAGAAACCTGATACAAAACCCTGTTGGAAGAACCAGAAACCTGATACAAAACCCTGTTGGAAGAACCAGAAACCTGATAAAGAACCCTGTTGGAAGAACCAGAAACCTGTTGGAAGAACCAAAAACCTGATACAGAAACCTGTTGGAAGAACCAGAAACCTGATACAGAACCCTGTTGGAAGAACCAGAAACCTGATACAGAACCCTGTTGGAAGAACCAGAAACCTGTTGGAAGAACCAGAAACCTGATACAGAAACCTGTTGGAAGAACCAGAAACCTGATACAGATCCCTGTTGGAAGAACCAGAAACCTGATACAGAACCCTGTTGGAAGAACCAGAAACCTGTTGGAAGAACCAGAAACCTGATACAGAAACCTGTTGGACGAACCAGAAACCTGATACAGAACCCTGTTGGAAGAACCAGAAACCTGATACAGAACCCTGTTGGAAGAACCAGAAACCTGTTGGAAGAACCAGAAACCTGATACAGAAACCTGTTGGAAGAACCAGAAACCTGATACAGAACCCTGTTGGAAGAACCAGAAACCTGATACAGAACCCTGTTGGAAGAACCAGAAAACTGATTCAAAACCCTGTTGGAAGAACCAGAAACCTGATACAGAACCCTGTTGGAAGAAACAGAAACCTGATACAAAACCCTGTTGGAAGAACCAGAAACCTGATACAAAACCCTGTTGGAAGAACCAGAAACCTGATAAAGAACCCTGTTGGAAGAACCAGAAACCTGTTGGAAGAACCAGAAACCTGATACAGAAACCTGTTGGAAGAACCAGAAACCTGATACAGAACCCTGTTGGAAGAACCAGAAACCTGATACAGAACCCTGTTGGAAGAACCAGAAACCTGTTGGAAGAACCAGAAACCTGATACAGAAACCTGTTGGAAGAACCAGAAACCTGATACAGATCCCTGTTG
>JABXJD010000306.1:105000-107500 GCA_013375575.1 Percina caprodes
CCCGCCCTGTGGACAACAGAGAAGTTAAACGCCTGTAAGCTCAAGAACCATCTGGTAACCCTCCTGTTAGTCTCCCTGTTCCTGGCCATCCACTGTAGAGGGCATGATCGGACACCACCGTAAACCGTCGTCCCAGGAGGTAGAACCGCAGGGATTCCAGGGCCCAGGTTACCGCGAGGCACTCCTTTTCCACAGTGGAATAGTTCTTCTCCCTTGGCAGTAGCTTCCTGCTGAGGTAGAGAACGGGATGTTCCTCACCGTCATGCGCCTGGGCGAGAACAGCACCCAGACCCACCTCCGAAGCGTCTGCCTGGACAATGAAGTCCTTCTCGAAGTCCGGCGCCACCAGGATTGGACCGGAACACAGGACTTGCTTCAGGTTGATGAAGGCCGCCTCCGCCTCGGGATTCCACCTCACCATCCGTGAGTGGCGGTTGGTTGTCAGCTCTGTTAGAGGTGCAGCAATAGTAGCAAAATCCGTTATAAACCGTCTGTAATAGCCGGCTAGGCCCAAAAATGACCTCACCTGTTTTTTGGTGATGGGCCGTGGCCAGTCCTGTATGGCCCGCAACTTGGCTTCCTGAGGCTTGACCAACCCCCGCCCAATGGTGTACCCCAGGTAGTTTGTCTCGCTGAAGGCCAGCCTACACTTCTCTGGGTTTGCCGTGAGCCCTGCTTCCCTGAGTGAATCTATCACAGCCTGTACTCGGGGTAAGTGGCTGGCCCAATCAGGACTTTGTATGACTACATCGTCCAAATATGCTGCTGCGTACCTTTTGTGGGGTGCGAGGACGCGATCCATCAAACGCTGGAACGTGGCAGGCGCCCATGGAGACCAAACGGGAGCCGGGTGTACTGGTAGAGCCCCCCTGGTGTGGCAAAGGCCGTCTTCTCCTTTGACGCCGGGGTCAGGGGCACCTGCCAGTATCCTTTGGTGAGGTCAAGGGTGGTTAGGAAGCGAGCATGCCCCAAAGAATCTATCAAGTCCTCCACACGAGGCATGGGGTATGCATCAAACTCAGACACTTCATTTAATTTCCGAAAGTCATTGCAAAATCGTGCCGACCCGTTTGGTTTGGGAACCAGTACAATGGGACTTGCCCAGGCGCTTTGGGACTCTTCGATCACCCCCAGCTCCAGCATCTTCCTTACCTCCTCCTGAATCACCCTTAAACGAGCCTCCGGCACGCGGTAAGGGCGCTGGTTCACCGTTTTGCCAGGCATGGTGCGGATCTCATGTTGTACCACCTCCGTGTGCCCAGGTAGGGAGGAGAAGACATCTCGGTTGCGATCCACCAACTCCAGGACCATCTGCCGTTGATGCGGGGACAGGCTTGGACCCACCTGAACCTCTTCTCTCCCGGGTTCCTTGGACTCTGTGGGGGGCAGACAACTGAACAACGCCTCCCTGGCGTGCCACTTTTCAAAGGTTGACATGATATATCTGCTCGGGCTTTCTTTTATCTGGTTGCCTCACCTTGTAGTTTACGTCTCCCACCCGTTCAATGACCTCGTAGGGCCCCTGCCAGGTGGCCAGGAATTTGCACTCCACGGTGGGCACCAGGACCAGCACTCGGTCCCGGGCTTAAACTCTCTGGGTTGAGCAGATCTGTTGTAAGAAGCTTGCTGTTGCCGTTGAGCAGCCTCCATGTGTTCACGCATCATGGGATAGACAGCCTTCATTCTCTCTCTCATAGCCCCGACATGCTCGATCAGGGTCCGCTGTCGGCACGGTTGCTCCTCCCAGGCCTCCTTGGCGATGTCCAGCAGTCCTCGGGGCCTGTAAGATAGCAAGAGCTCAAAGGGTGAAAAACCAGTAGACGACTGAGGTACCTCTCTCACCGCAAACAGTAGGTACGGTAGCAGCTGATCCCAGTTGCGCCCATCCTCCTCGATCGCCTTCCGTAGCATGGCTTTTAGGGTTTTGTTAAAACGTTCGACAAGCCCGTCTGTCTGGGGGTGGTAGACAGACGTTCTCAGCTGCTTGATTTTCAGCAGAGTACAGAGTTCTTTCATAACCTTGGACATGAACGGACTCCCTTGGTCTGTCAATATCTCCTTCGGGAGCCCCAGACTCGTTGACAGAAGGAACAGCTCCTTGGCGATCTGTTTGGACGTAGCCTTCCTCAGCGGGATGGCCTCAGGATATCGGGTTGCATAGTCCAGGATGACCAGAATGTACTGATGTCCCCTGGAACTCTTCGGTAAGGGCCCAACGATGTCCAGTCCGATCCTCTCGAACGGGGTCTCGATAATGGGCAAGGGAATGAGCGGGTTTCTATATGTGGGCTTAGGTGCCACCCTCTGACACTCAGGGCAACTACGACAGTAGTTCTCTATCTCTTTGTGCACCCCTGGCCAAAAGAAGCGTCGCAAGATCCTTTCCTTCGTCTTCTCCACCCCTAGGTGGGCCTAGCGGGTGGGTGTGTGCCAGGTTGAGTACGGTGGTCCGGTGGGGCTGTGGTACGAGGAGCTGTTCCTGCACCTCTCCATCTTTCCG
>JABXJD010000306.1:120000-125000 GCA_013375575.1 Percina caprodes
CAGGTGGAGCTATGTCCAGCCAGGTGGAGATAGCCGGGATGAACAGGTGGAGCTATGTCCAGCCAGGTGGAGATAGCCGGGATGAACAGGTGGAGCTATGTCCAGCCAGGTGGAGATAGCCGGGATGAACAGGTGGAGCTTTGTCCAGCCAGGTGGAGATAGCCGGGATGAACAGGTGGAGCTTTGTCCTGCCAGGTGGAGATAGCCGGGATGAACAGGTGGAGCTTTGTCCTGCCAGGTGGAGATAGCCGGGATGAACAGGTGGAGCTATGTCCAGCCAGGTGGAGATAGCCGGGATGAACAGGTGGAGCTATGTCCAGCCAGGTGGAGATAGCCGGGATGAACAGGTGGAGCTATGTCCAGCCAGGTGGAGATAGCCGGGATGAACAGGTGGAGCTATGTCCAGCCAGGTGGAGATAGCTGGGATAAGTGCACGTTCACAGCTTTCTTAAATAGATCACGGTATCATCACAGATTTACTGATGCAGAGATGGAGACGACACATGCGGCAGATGTTTCACCCAATGAGCAGCAGCTTCTAATGGAGAGTAACGAGGAGGTGAAGATGTAATATGGAGAGTAACGAGGAGGTGAAGATATAATATGGAGAGTAACGAGGAGGTGAAGATATAATATGGAAGGTAACGAGGAGGTGAAGATATAATATGGAGAGTAACGAGGAGGTGAAGATGTAATATGGAGAGTAACGAGGAGGTGAAGATATAATATGGAGAGTAACGAGGAGGTGAAGATATAATATGGAGAGTAACGAGGAGGTGAAGATATAATATGGAGAGTAACGAGGAGGTGAAGATATAATATGGAGAGTAACGAGGAGGTGAAGATGTAATATGGAGAGTAACGAGGAGGTGAAGATATAATATGGAAGGTAACGAGGAGGTGAAGATATAATATGGAGAGTAACGAGGAGGTGAAGATATAATATGAAAGGTAACGAGGAGGTGAAGATATAATATGGAGAGTAACGAGGAGGTGAAGATGTAAATGGAGAGTAACGAGGAGGTGTAGATATAATATGGAGAGTAACGAGGAGGTGTAGATATAATATGGAGAGTAACGAGGAGGTGAAGATGTAATATGGAGAGTAACGAGGAGGTGAAGATGTAATATGGAGAGTAACGAGGAGGTGAAGATGTAATATGGAAGGTAACGAGGAGGTGAAGATGTAATATGGAGAGTAACGAGGAGGTGAAGATGTAATATGGAGAGTAACGAGGAGGTGAAGATGTAATATGGAGAGTAACGAGGAGGTGAAGATGTAATATGGAGAGTAACGAGGAGGTGAAGATGTAATATGGAGAGTAACGAGGAGGTGAAGATGTAATATGGAGAGTAACGAGGAGGTGAAGATGTAATATGGACCGACTGAATGCGTACGGCTGTTGGCCCGGCTGTTGGCCCGGCTGTTGGCCCGGCTGTTGGCCCGGCTGTTAGCCTGCTCTGGACCAGACTAGCCGCAAAGAATAAATCTCCATGGTTACTTGGCTGAGTTTAATTCAACCTGGTTTCGTGCAACCGAGTCAAAGCTAAATTCATCCAGGATAACTTGAATATCCCGGGTTAATCCCTTATCCTGGTTTCTGCAACAGGCCCCTGTTGTCTTCGGGTCAAATTTGACCCGTTTTCATAAACTACTACACAGTAATACCCAGTACTGCACACTGATACCAGTACTACACAGTAATACCCAGTACTGCACACTGATACCAGTACTACACAGTAATACCCAGTACTACACAGTTATACCCAGTACTGCACACTGATACCCAGTACTGCCCACTGATACCCAGTACTACACAGTACTACACAGTAATACCCAATACTGCACAGTAATACCCAGTACTACACAGTTATACCCAGTACTGCACACTGATACCCAGTACTGCACACTGATACCCAGTACTGCACACTGATACCCAGTACTACACAGTACTACACAGTAATACCCAGTACTACACAGTAATACCCAGTACTAAACAGTGATAGCCAGTACTAAACAGTAATACCCAGTACTACACAGTAATACCCAGTACTACACAGTTATACCCAGTGTACTTGTGGTTTCCAGAGAACGGGACGTTCAACGGCAGCAGCGAGGCCGAGAGGAAGACCCAGTCCTACTACCTGTCCTGTCTCAACACACAGAGGATCGAAGAGCTCGGCGCGCACCCGCTCATAGACTTGATCGCCAAGGTAACCTCATCACCTGGTTGCTACGGTGACCACATCACTCAGCCAACACACACGGTTGTTGTTTCAGCGCTGCCATTCGTGATTGTGATTGGGTCTGGTTGCCCTCTGGTTGGGTCTGGTTGTCTTCTGACTGGGTTAGGATGTCCTCTGATTGGGTGTGATTGGGTCTGGTTGTCCTCTGGTTGTCCTCTGGTTGGGTCTGGTTGTCCTCTGGTTGGGTCTGGTTGTCTTCTGACTGGTTCTATTTGTCCTCTGATTGGTTGAACAGATCGGGGGCTGGAACATGACGGGTCCCTGGGAGAAGGATAACTTCATGGAGGTCCTGAAGGTGGTTTCTGGACCGTACAGAGCTCAGCCTTTCTTCAGTGTCGGAGTCAGCGCCGATCCCAAAAACTCCAACAGCAACGTTATCCAGGTAACAGGTCTTGAAGTCTCTGAAGTATGAAGAGACGATATGTTCAGATATCCTTCATGTCTTCTCTAAGGGACATGTCTTAGGTTCAGTCTCAGAGGTCGACAGGTAGCGAACTCTCTAGGATCCTTTAACCCTATTGTATGTGTTGTCTTCACGTTCGGGAATCTCTCGTATCCCTCGGGACTTATTTGGGGTTTTAAAAAGTATTCTTTGAACTGAGTCAGGAATACATGTTTATCACAGGAAATAAGGTAAGGCCGCTGATTTCAGGGAGAAAAAATGCAACTTAGACTATTTTTCTTCTTGTAAAGATTTGAAACGGGTCACTTTGACCGGACCACCATCCAAGGGTGAAGAGTAGAAAGATCAACGCGGTGTTAGCGTCTCTTGAGAATTCACCCTTAATAATCAATAGAAGTTAATCATGTCAACACGGAAAGGACCCAGTTGTTCCCAAAAGTTGCATCAAATTCCAGGGAGGGATTTTCCGTGTTGTATATTCTGTACTGCCGACCTTAATTCTTCTAAAGGCATCAATTTGTCCAAGTTAGCGGATTCCTCTGCTGAATCAGAGGAAGGAAAGTCTAAGGCCAAGTTTCACGTTAAATCTATTTTTATTAATAATGGGCAATGCTTATTGTTGTCAGATAACATCTGTAGTAAGTAGGAACCTTATGAAGCACCTTACAAGGTTCTCGTCAGTGCAACATGAAGGTAAATACACAGTTAAAGTACAGCAAACAAAACAATAACTAGAACTGCAAGCAGTTACCACGGGGTCCAAGCCTCCCCGCGCTAGTCGCCCCAACAACCCGGGAGCGCACAAAGGGGGCAACGTCGGGAAATACGGAGAGGTCCACGTAACGGTGCGGATTAATAGCACAATGACCATGAAAAACTCTGGGCATCTAGGCTGGATCCAAAACCTTCTATAAGGGACAGGAAGACAACAAGTTCCATGCAGATCCATTGCACGGTCTAGGAGGAGTTCGAAAAAGTTGATTTTCGATAAATCAAGATTTTTCACGCATAAAAGTCTGGGCGGATATGGGCGTGGCTTATATCCCGAGATTCAGTAGGATCCAGGGAACGCGTGAATATCAGGTTTTTGGCAGCTGTGGTCTTTGCGGAGTTTTGGACCAGTCCTGAAAATGGCGCACCGCCACCGTGTACGGTTTAGGCTGCAGCGGGAGTTTTATGCGGAGAAGAACTGTGTGAACCGCGTACCACTGCACGTTACTGCGGTGCACGCATCCTCGCGCTTGGACCCCGAATACTCCAGACCAGAGGCACAGCACCCATTAAGGACCTAATGCACCTTCAGGTGTGAGTCTGAAACACACACACCGTGTTGTCATTGGACAGACAGGCAACCAATGACAGTGAAGGGTTATCTGTCTGGTATCTGAAGACATTTTAATCTGTAGTAGTCTGGCCAACCAGGCTAGATGATATGAAAACACTGTTAGTGGTGCTCTCTGAACGCTCCTGGTGCTGCGATCCGATTGGTCTGCAGGTCACCCAGGTGGTGCTGCGAGCTGATTGGTCTGCAGGTCACCCAGGTGGTGCTGCGAGCTGATTGGTCTGCAGGTCACCCAGGTGGTGCTGATTGGTCTGCAGGTCACCCAGGTGGTGCTGATTGGTCTGCAGGTCACCCAGGTGGTGCTGCGAGCTGATTGGTCTGCAGGTCACCCAGGTGGTGCTGATTGGTCTGCAGGTCACCCAGGTGGTGCTGCGAGCCGATTGGTCTGCAGGTCACCCAGGTGGTGCTGCGAGCTGATTGGTCTGCAGGTCACCCAGGTGGTCCTTTGAGTCTGGACTGTTAGATATCTGTGGTTGTGATTCAGTGACCTGTTGTTCTCTGTCCAGGTGGACCAATCAGGACTCTTCCTGCCGTCCAGAGACTATTACCTCAACAAGACAGCCAATGAGAAGGTGAGAATGTGTCAACGTACATTATTAGAAATTCTTCTTTTATTGGCGTTTCTTTTGCACTTTTTCTAACTTTTTACCTTTTTTACCACTTTTAGCGCTGTGTTTGATATAAAAGTTCCAGATGTTTGATTAAAGGTGTGTGTGTGTGTGTGTGTGTGTGTGTGTGTGTGTGTGTGTGTGTGTGTGTGTGTGTGTGTGTGTGTGTGTGTGTGTGTGTGTGTGTGTGTGTGTGTGTGTGTGTGTGTGTGTGTGTAAAACGGGCAGGTCCTGGTGGCCTACCTGGACTACATGGTGGAGTTGGGGACCCTGCTGGGGGGCGAGCGCAGCACCACGGTGGTCCTGATGCAGCAGATCCTGGACTTTGAGACGGCGCTGGCCAACATCACCGTCCCCCAGGACCAACGCAGGGACGAGGAGAAGATCTACCACAAAGTCT
>JABXJD010000306.1:127500-142500 GCA_013375575.1 Percina caprodes
TACCACACTCACGGATATGACATGTGAAGTACATGTACCACACTCACGGATATGACATGTGAAGTACATGTACCATACGCACATGTGTACTTATATCTGACATGTGAAGTATATGTCCAATCTGAGGACTAAGGTTACCTGGTCCTCAGATCTCTGCAGGGTAAATCCAGACAGCTAGCTAGACTATCTGTCCAATCTGAGGACTATGGTTACCTGGTCCTCAGATCTCTGCAGGGTAAATCCAGACAGCTAGCTAGACTATCTGTCCAATCTGAGTTCTCAAGACATTTTATGAGGAATAACTGCTGAGATGTAGCATCTCGTGGTCAAGGGGGACTTTAAGACGAGAAATACATTCACAGTTAGACAGTTACCTAGACAACGGGAGGGGAGAAAAACATCAACAACATATATACTGTACATATGTTCCAGCACAGAGACAGAGGACGGGGGGACGGAGGTTGGACACAGAGACAGAGGACGGGGGGACGGAGGTTGGACACAGAGACCGAGGACGGGGACGGAGGTTAGACACGGAGACCGAGGACGGGGGGACGGAGGTTAGACACAGAGACCGGGGACGGAGGTTAGACACGGAGACCGAGGACGGGGGTACGGAGGTTAGACACAGGGACGGAGTTTTCACACAGAGACCGAGGACGGGGACAAAGGTTGGACACGGAGACCGAGGACGGGGGGACGGAGGTTAGACACGGCAACGGAGGTTAGACCCGGAGACCGAGGACGGAGGTTAGACACAGAGACCCAGGACTGGGGGACGGAGGTTAGACACGCAGACCGAGGACGGGGGAACGGAGGTTAGACATGGAGACCGAGGACGGGGGAACGGAGGTTAGACACGGAGACCGAGAACGGGGGGGACGGAGGTTAGACACGGAGACCGAGGACGGGGGGACGGAGGTTAGACACGGAGACAGAGGACCGGTGGGTGGGGGGGGCAGTCTACTCCCACACAATCAGGATTACTGAGACAGACTCCACTGAGACAGACCACTGAGACTCCAGAGACTCCAGAGAGACAGACTCCAGAGAGACAGTCTCCACTGTCCCCTGTCCCCACAGGAGTTCTTCTCATTTCTCACATCGTCCACACGATTTAACATAATTCGCAGTAACTTCCAGAAAGTTACTGCGAATTATTTTCCAGTAGAGGTACTGTACTTCATTTACAGTATTTATGTATTCATCGGAAAATACACAATACACACAACATAAAAACGTAGAAATACAGTAGTTTACTGTACTATTTAAGAGTACTATAGCGGCTATATTGTGATTATTTTACAGTAATACTCAGACTACTGTGATTTCTACTGTAATACTTAGACTACTTTGATTTCTACTGTAATACTTTAAAAAAAAAAATTGCACTTTTTGTAGTTTTCTTGCACTTTTCTGAAGTTTTTGATGGGTTTTTTTTTGCACTTGTGTGGAGACCTGATGGATCTGAGGGTCTGGTTCCCTTTATGTGTTGAAGGGTTCAGGTTCCTATTGGTTGACGTCTCTTCTTCGTTGGTGTGTTGCAGGTGCTGGCGCCGGCCGTGGACTGGTTGGACTTCCTGTCGTCCTCGCTGTCCCCCCTTGATCTGAACGACACCGAGCCCGTGGTCCTTTACGCTCGAGACTACCTGCAGCAGGTCTCAGACCTCATCAACAAGACGGACCGCAGGTCAGGATCATTCATGTCTGTCTGTCTGTCCTTCGTGTGTTTCTGTCTCTGACCTGTCTGTCTCTCTGTCCTCAGTCTGCTGAATAACTACATGATGTGGACTCTGGTTCAGAAGAGCGTCGTGAGTCTGGATCAACGGTTCGAGAACGCTCAGGACAAACTGCTGGAGAGTCTCTACGGGACCAAGAAGGTACTAGTACTGCGTTATCCTAGTACTACGTTATACTATGGTCTCTATGGGACCAAGAAGGTACTAGTACTACGTTATACTACGGTCTCTACGGGACCAAGAAGGTACTAGTACTACGTTATACTACGGTCTCTACGGGACCAAGAAGGTACTAGTACTACGTTATACTACAGTCTCTACGGGACCAAGAAGGTACTAGTACTACGTTATACTACGGTCTCTACGGGACCAAGAAGGTACTAGTACTACGTTATACTACAGTCTCTACGGGACCAAGAAGGTACTAGTACTACGTTATACTACGGTCTCTACGGGACCAGGATGGTACTAGTACTATGTTATACTACAGTCTCTATGTAACTGGCTCCTAACCGGCTCTAACTGGTTCCTAACCGGCTCTAACTGGTTCCTAACTGGTTCCTAACTGGTTCCTAACTGGTTCTTAACTGTCTCTAACTGGTTCCTAACTGTCTCTAACTGGTTCCTAACTGGTCTTGTTGCAGTCCTGCACCCCCCGCTGGCAGACCTGCATCGGGAACACTGACGACACGCTGGGCTTCGCTCTGGGAGCGCTGTTCGTCAAACAGACCTTCGACAAACACAGCAAAGAGAAAGTGAGTTTACATGATGATGATGATGATCACCACCGTATGGTTTCAACTGAAGGTTGATGGGTAAAGTTAATCGTCTGTCTGTCTGTCTCTGTCTCTGTCTCTGTCTCTGTCTCTCTCTCTCTCTCTCTCTCTCTCTCAGGCCGAGGAGATGATCAACGGGATCCGTTCAGCTTTTAAAGACGCTTTGGACCAACTCAGCTGGATGGACAGCCACACGAGACAGGCTGCTAAAGACAAGGTAGACAGACAGACAGAGGCAGACAGGCAGAGACAGACAGGCAGAGACAGACAGACAGAGGCAGACAGACAGGCAGAGACAGACAGGCAGAGACAGACAGGCAGAGACAGACAGGCAGAGACAGACAGACAGAGGCAGACAGACAGGCAGAGACAGACAGGCAGAGACAGACAGGCAGAGACAGACAGGCAGAGACAGACAGACAGAGGCAGGCAGACAGGCAGAGACAGACAGGCAGAGGCAGACAGACAGGCAGAGACAGACAGGCAGAGACAGACAGACAGGTCTAACGTGTTTTTGTCCGTCTTCAGGCCGATGCGATCTATGACATGATCGGATTCCCAGAATTCATCCTGGATCCCAAAGAGCTGGACGATGTTTACGACGGGGTGAGTGACATCACAGTGACGTCACAGTGACATCACAGTGGTGTAATGTCTGATTTTCCTGGGACAGGGAGACTGGCGGGACAAAAGGACAGGGAAACAGAGACAGGTGTGACAGAGACAGAGAGACAGGCGGGACAAAGGGACAGGTGGCATAGGTGGGACAGGGAGACAGACAGGTGTGATAGAGACAGGCGGGACAAAGGGACAGGTGGCATAGGTGAGTCAGAGAGACAGACATGCGAGACAACGGCACAGGGAGACAGGTGAGACGAAGGGACAGGTGGCATAGGTGGGACAAGGAGACAGGTAGGACAAAGGGATAGGTGACATAGGTGGGACAGGGAGACAGGTGGGTCAAAGGGACAGGTGACATAGGCGGGACAGGGAGACAGAGACAGGTGTGACAGAGAGACAGGCGGGACAAAGGGACAAGTGGCAAAGGTGAGTCAGAGAGACAGACAGGCGAGACAACGGCACAGGGAGACAGGTGAGACGAAGGGACAGGTAACATAGGTGGGACAGGGAGACAGAGACAGGGTGAGTCAGAGAGACAGAGACAGGCGAGACAACGGGACAGGGAGACAGGCGGGACAGGTGGGACGAAAGGAGAGGTTGTTTCTGTGCAGTTTGGCCTCCCTCTGATGTTGTAGTGAGTTTTGTGTTATTGTTGTTGTGGGTGGTTGTGGGGTTTGTGTTGTTGTTCTGTTGTTGTTGTGGAGTTTGTATTATTGTGGGTTGTGGGGTTTGTGTTGTTGTGGGTGGTTGTGCTGTTGTTGTTGTTGTTGTGGGTGGTTGTGTTGTTGTTGTGGGGTTTGTATTATTGTGGGTTGTGGTGGTGTTGTTGTGGGTGGTTGTTGTTGTTGTTGTTTGTTGTGTTGTGGTGGTGTTGTGGGTGGTTGTGTTGTTGTTGTGGGGTTTGTGTTATTGTGGTGGTGGTGTTGTTGTGGGTGATTGTGCTGTTGTTGTGGGTTGTTGTGTTGTTGTGGGTGGTTGTATTGTTGTTGTGGAGTTTGTATTATTGTGGGTTGTGGGATTTGTGTTGTTGTGGGTGGTTGTGCTGTTGTGTTGTTGTTGTTGTTGTTGTTGAGTTTGTATTATTGTGGGTTGTGGGGTTTGTGTTGTTGTGGGTGGTTGTGCTGTTGTTGTTGTGGATGGTTGTTGTTGTGGAGTTTGTATTATTGTGGGTTGTGGTGGGGTTGTTGTGGGTTGTTGTGTTGTTGTTGTGGGTGGTTGTGCTGTTGTTGTGTTGTTGTTGTGGAGTTTGTATTATTGTGGGTTGTGGTTGTGTTGTTGTTGTGGGGGGTTGTGGTGGTGTTGTGTTGTTGTGGGTGGTTGTTGTTGTTGTTGTGGGGGGTTGTGCTGTTGTGTTGTTGTTGTTGTTGAGTTTGTATTATTGTGGGTTGTGGTGGTGGTGTTGTGGGTGGTTGTGTTGTTGTTGCTGTGTGTTGTTGTGTGTTTTTGTGTTATTGTGTGTTTTGTGTGTTTCAGTATGAAGTATCAGACGACAGCTTCTTCCAGAACATGTTGAACTTCTATAACTTCTCAGCTCGAGTGATGGCCGACCAGCTGAGGAAGACTCCCAACAAAGACCAGTAACACACACACACACACAGATACACACACACACACACACACAGACCAGTAATACACACACACACAAAGACACAGACCAGTAACACACACACACACACACACACACGGACACACACGGACACACACAAAGACACACGGACACACACACAACACACACAAAGACACACGGACACACACACACACACACACACACACAAAGACACACGGACACACACACACACACACACACAAAGACACACGGACACACACACACACACACACACAAGACACACGGACACACACACACACACACACACAAAGACACACACGGACACACACACACACTAAGACACACACAGACACATGCACACACACACACACACACAAAGAGACACACATGCACACACACACACAAAGAGACACACATGCACACACACAGACTGGTAGGAGCCTACATTAACTTCTCTCTCCTTGTCTCCTCTCCTGTTTCCTTGTCTCCTATTTCCTTGTCTCCTCTCCTTGACTCCTTGTCTTCTCTCTCCTTGTTTCCTCTCTGTTTCCTCTGTCTCCTCTCTCCTTGTTTCCTCTCTGTCTCCTCTCCTCTCTCTTCTCTCCTTGTCTCCTGTCTCCTCTCTCCTTGGCTCCTCTGCTCTCTCCTCTCCTGTCTCCTCTGTCCTGTCTCCTCTGTCCTTGTCTCCTCTGTCCTTGTCTCCTCCCAGGTGGAGTATGACTCCTCCTACAGTGAATGCGTACTACATGCCAACTAAGAACGGCATCGTCTTCCCCGCCGGGATCCTGCAGGCCCCGTTCTACGCCCAGGACCACCCCAAGTCTGTCTGCCTGTCTGCCTGTCTGTCTGTCTGTCTGTCTGTCTGCCTGTCTGCCTGTCTGCCTGTCTGTCTGTCTGCCTGTCTGTCTGTCTGTCTGTCTGTCTGTCTGCCTGCCTGCCTGTCTGCCTGTCTGCCTGTCTGTCTGTCTGTCTGTCTGTCTGCCTGTCTGTCTGTCTGCCTGTCTGTCTGCCTGTCTGTCTGCCTGTCTTCCTGCCTGTCTGTCTGCCTGTCTTCCTGCCTGTCTGTCTGCCTGTCTTCCTGTCTGTCTGTCTGTAACACCTGTGTCTGTGTTCCAGGGCGTTGAACTTCGGGGGCATCGGGGTGGTGATGGGTCACGAGCTCACGCACGCCTTCGACGACCAGGGTGAGTCTGGAGGAGGTGGTGCGTTCACTGCCCTCTGGAGGCGGTGGTGCATTCACTGCCCTCTGGAGGCGGTGGTGCATTCACTGCCCTCTGGAGGCGGTGGTGCATTCACTGCCCTCTGGAGGAGGTGGTGCATTCACTGCCCTCTGGAGGCGGTGGTGCATTCACTGCCCTCTGGAGGCGGTGGTGCGTTCACTGCCCTCTATCTGTAAATTATGATCTGTTCTACCTGTAAATTATAGATCTGTTCTACCTGTAAATTATAGATCTGTTCTACCTGTAAATTGTCTCAATGTCTCCTTGCCCCCCCTCCTCCATCCTCTCCCCTTGTCCTCCCACCCCCCTCTTCCTCCCTCCCTCTCCCTTGTCCTCCACCCTCCTCCCCCCCAGGCCGAGAGTACGATAAGGAGGGGAACCTGCGGCCGTGGTGGCAGAACTCCTCGGTGGAGGCGTTCCGGCGGAGGACGGAGTGCATGACGGAGCAGTACAGCCGCTACACCGTCAACGGAGAACACGTCAACGGGAAGCAGACGCTCGGAGAGAACATCGCCGACAACGGGGGGCTCAAGGCCGCCTACAACGTCTGTATACTACATATATACTACATATATACTACATATATACAACATGTATACATATACACACACAACGGGGGGCTCAAGGCCGCCTACAACGTCTGTATACTACATATATACTACATGTATACAGGATGTATACAGGATATATACTACATGTATACAGGATATATACTACATGTATACAGGATATATACTACAGGATATATACTACATGAGTACAGGAGCCTTCACCCACCTCACTGTTATCCCCTCGTAACACACACAGACACACACACACACACACACACACACACAGACACACACACACACACACACACACAGGGACACACAGACACACACACACACACACAGGGACACACAGACACACACACACACACACACAGGACACACACACACACACACACACACACACAGACACACACACACACACACAGGGACACACACACACACAGACACACACACAGGGACACACACACACAGACACACACAGGGACACACACAGACACACACACACAGGGACACACACAGACAGAGGAGCCTTCACCCACCTCACTGTTATCCCCTCGTGGTACAATTAAACTCCCTAAAATAGACTCATTTCCTCTTTTTCTCTCTGCTATGTTACTAACTTTCAACATGTAGCCTACAAATTCATCGCGTGTTTTTAGGTCGCCTCTCACACACACACACACACACACACACACACACACACACACACACACACACACTGACAAATTACAGCAGTAGTCGGCGGGGTTTGATGATTTCATCGAAGTCGAGAGTTACTGTAAGCTCTCTTTCATATGTCAACAGACGGAGACATGAGGCGAGACGTAAGCACGGTGCTCCTATTTGGTGTTTTAATCCGGTTGACACGGGAAAAGACGCGTTCACCTGTACAGGAAGTCATCGGCAGTGTTATCAGAGCTTTTAAGAAAGCATGGATATTTGGGAAAACGTCCTCATTGCATATGTCCATCACTTCAACAAGACTTTTGAGATGTTCTCCTCTTTTTTTCTTCCTCTCTATGAGTTGCACAAACACTGCGAGCTCCGACTCTGACACGGTAATGTTGAAGCGCTTCCCTGCATCGTTGAGAGTGGCCAAGCAGGTGGTGTCATTAGTATGAAGGCTAGGAGACATCAGGATCGCTGACGGTGTCATTAGTATGAAGGCTAGGAAACATCAGGATCTCTGACGGTGTCCTTAGTATGAAGGCTAGGAGACATCAGGATGGCTGACGGTGTCATTAGTATGAAGACTAGGAGACATCAGGATGGCTGACGGTGTCCTTAGTATGAAGGCTAGGAGACATCAGGATGGCTGACGGTGTCATTAGTATGAAGACTAGGAGACATCAGGATGGCTGACGGTGTCCTTAGTATGAAGGCTAGGAGACATCAGGATCGCTGACGGTGTCATTAGTATGAAGGCTAGGAGACATCAGGATGGCTGACGGTGTCATTAGTATGAAGGCTAGGAGACATCAGGATCGCTGACGTTGTCATTAGTATGAAGGCTAGGAGACATCAGGATGGCTGACGGTGTCCTTAGTATGAAGGCTAGGAGACATCAGGATGGCTGACGGTGTCCTTAGTATGAAGGCTAGGAGACATCAGGATCGCTGACGGTGTCATTAGTATGAAGGCTAGGAGACATCAGGATGGCTGACGGTGTCATTAGTATGAAGGCTAGGAGACATCAGGATCGCTGACGGTGTCATTAGTATGAAGGCTAGGAGACATCAGGATGGCTGACGGTGTCATTAGTATGAAGGCTAGGAGACATCAGGATGGCTGACGGTGTCATTAGTATGAAGGCTAGGAGACATCAGGATGCTGACGGTGTCATTAGTATGAAGGCTAGGAGACATCAGGATGGCTGACGGTGTCCTTAGTATGAAGGCTAGGAGACATCAGGATGGCTGACGGTGTCCTTAGTATGAAGGCTAGGAGACATCAGGATGGCTGACGGTGTCATTAGTATGAAGGCTAGGAGACATCAGGATGGCTGACGGTGTCATTAGTATGAAGGCTAGGAGACATCAGGATCGCTGACGGTGTCATTAGTATGAAGGCTAGGAGACATCAGGATGGCTGACGGTGTCATTAGTATGAAGGCTAGGAGACATCAGGATGGCTGACGGTGTCATTAGTATGAAGGCTAGGAGACATCAGGATGGCTGACGGTGTCATTAGTATGAAGGCTAGGAGACATCAGGATGGCTGACGGTGTCATTAGTATGAAGGCTAGGAGACATCAGGATGGCTGACGGTGTCATTAGTATGAAGGCTAGGAGACATCAGGATCGCTGACGGTGTCATTAGTATGAAGGCTAGGAAACATCAGGATCTCTGACGGTGTCCTTAGTATGAAGGCTAGGAGACATCAGGATGGCTGACGGTGTCATTAGTATGAAGACTAGGAGACATCAGGATGGCTGACGGTGTCATTAGTATGAAGGCTAGGAGACATCAGGATGGCTGACGGTGTCATTAGTATGAAGGCTAGGAGACATCAGGATGGCTGACGGTGTCATTAGTATGAAGGCTAGGAGACATCAGGATCGCTGACGGTGTCATTAGTATGAAGGCTAGGAGACATCAGGATGGCTGACGGTGTCATTAGTATGAAGGCTAGGAGACATCAGGATGGCTGACGGTGTCATTAGTATGAAGGCTAGGAGACATCAGGATGGCTGACGGTGTCCTTAGTATGAAGGCTAGGAGACATCAGGATGGCTGACGGTGTCCTTAGTATGAAGGCTAGGAGACATCAGGATCGCTGACGGTGTCATTAGTATGAAGGCTAGGAGACATCAGGATGGCTGACGGTGTCATTAGTATGAAGGCTAGGAGACATCAGGATCGCTGACGGTGTCATTAGTATGAAGGCTAGGAGACATCAGGATCGCTGACGGTGTCATTAGTATGAAGGCTAGGAGACATCAGGATGGCTGACGGTGTCATTAGTATGAAGGCTAGGAGACATCAGGATGGCTGACGGTGTCATTAGTATGAAGGCTAGGAGACATCAGGATGGCTGACGGTGTCATTAGTATGAAGGCTAGGAGACATCAGGATCGCTGACGGTGTCATTAGTATGAAGGCTAGGAGACATCAGGATGGCTGACGGTGTCCTTAGTATGAAGGCTAGGAGACATCAGGATGGCTGACGGTGTCCTTAGTATGAAGGCTAGGAGACATCAGGATGGCTGACGGTGTCATTAGTATGAAGGCTAGGAGACATCAGGATGGCTGACGGTGTCATTAGTATGAAGGCTAGGAGACATCAGGATCGCTGACGGTGTCATTAGTATGAAGGCTAGGAGACATCAGGATGCTGACGGTGTCATTAGTATGAAGGCTAGGAGACATCAGGATGGCTGACGGTGTCATTAGTATGAAGGCTAGGAGACATCAGGATGGCTGACGGTGTCATTAGTATGAAGGCTAGGAGACATCAGGATGGCTGACGGTGTCATTAGTATGAAGGCTAGGAGACATCAGGATGGCTGACGGTGTCATTAGTATGAAGGCTAGGAGACATCAGGATGGCTGACGGTGTCATTAGTATGAAGGCTAGGAGACATCAGGATGGCTGACGGTGTCATTAGTATGAAGGCTAGGAGACATCAGGATGGCTGACGGTGTCATTAGTATGAATGCTAGGAGACATCAGGATCGCTGACGGTGTCATTAGTATGAAGGCTAGGAGACATCAGGATGGCTGACGGTGTCCTTAGTATGAAGGCTAGGAGACATCAGGATCGCTGACGGTGTCATTAGTATGAAGGCTAGGAGACATCAGGATGGCTGACGGTGTCATTAGTATGAAGGCTAGGAGACATCAGGATCGCTGACGGTGTCATTAGTATGAAGGCTAGGAGACATCAGGATCGCTGACGGTGTCATTAGTATGAAGGCTAGGAGACATCAGGATGGCTGACGGTGTCATTAGTATGAAGGCTAGGAGACATCAGGATGGCTGACGGTGTCATTAGTATGAAGGCTAGGAGACATCAGGATCGCTGACGGTGTCATTAGTATGAAGGCTAGGAGACATCAGGATGGCTGACGGTGTCATTAGTATGAAGGCTAGGAGACATCAGGATGGCTGACGGTGTCATGAGGCCATAGGTGTCACTGTGGAATCGAGTGTTGAGTTCATTCCGCTGGCAGATCACTCCTCACCCAACGTGGATGTGACAACACTTCCCTCAAATCGGCCTGGGAGCGAGCTGGAGCGAGCTGGAGCGGGGGGGTAAGGGGGGGTAAGGGGGGGTAAGGGTGAACATCCCAGCTCCCGACATCACGATCCAACATCTTCTTATTTGTTGTTGCCAACATCTCTGAGATGCACAGTCACCGGAGCGGACGTCTGTCAGCTCTCGTTTGAGGTTTTCGATCAGATCAACCGTGTCAGTCACCGATGTGGAGATGGACCGAAGGCTTTTAGACGTGAAGTCTGATTTACTGAACAGCTGCTTAAAAAGGACAAGGAGGAATATGAACTTTTTTGTTCTGATCTGCTGAAGGAGTGACTGTGCCTCAGTCTCCCTCTGCCCCCCTTCTTCTGCGTACTGTGCGAGCACCTCCACAATTACATCACACAGAAGGAAAACGTATGTCACTGCAGCCGATCTTGAATCCCACCTGGTGTCACACCCTCGCTCCAATTCCAGTGACCTCTGATCGGGCCGCATCTCTCTTTACGCATTAAGGGAACGGCATGACGGTCGCTGCCGCACATGAAGGAGTTCAAGGTGTTGTGTGTCAGAAAAGGTTGAGGCATCCAGCGATGTCCGGGCCACAGCTGACAGCACGAGGTTTAATCTGTGAGAGTGACCATGCACGTAGACGGCGTTGTGAAAGGTGCTGTTAAGGATGGCCTGGACGCCCCCCTTATGCCCAGCCACTACTGATGCACCATCAAACCACAGCCAACACAGAGGCTAGGGTCTAGCTCAAAAGGTGCGACAACTTCCAATATCTTCTGTGCTATTGCATCAGCAGTCATGTTGTCTGTGGCTACGAGGCCAACGGCGCGTTCTGGCACAGTCCCCTCGTGCACGTCCCGTAAGCAACCGGCCACCAGCTGCTTCGTAGATACATCCTTAAACAGCGTAGAAAGATCCCTCATGCAGGTCACGTTTGATCCGTCGCAACAGGACAGTGCACGCAGCGTCCAACAGGTCATTCTGAGTTTCATGACTGAGCATCTTTGCGTTGCTAGGGATCGCATCTTTGCGTTGCTAGGGATCGCATCTTTGCGTTGCTAGGGATCGCATCTTTGCGTTGCTAGGGATCGCATCTTTGCGTTGCTAGGGATCGCATCTTTGCGTTGCTAGGGATCGCATCTGGTCGCTCTTGGATTGCTTTGTCATGCCTGCAGACAAGTCTAAAATTCCAGGAAATTACCTGCGTTTTTGAGCTCATCATTCTCACGGTTGCCACGGAGGTACTTCCTGTTTGGCACAAGTGATGAGAACGTCCAGAATGACTTTGATGTGCTCGATTCCTCTCCATGATTCCCCGTCTGCCATCGGTGTTGTTGAGTTGATGGATGACGGAGCCACGCTCACACATTGACAGCCTGTAATTATTAAATTTATCCAGTGCAAACTTGTGCGATTTGCTATTTTGGTGCTTTAAACAAGCGTGGTTGAGGTGCTTCCAGTCCCGGTATCCAGTCTGGCTGAACTTCTCCTCCCTGCCCGCTCACCAAAGTGCCTGCACATCTTACAGAAGACTGCGTCCTTCCTAATGCTGGACTCAAGGAAACTGTATCTGCTGTACCAGTTGGTGGAGAAACTCCTTTCTTTGTCACCTATCACTGTGACCGGATACTTCAGCACTGGTTGAGTTGCGGGCTGATCCACGGAAGACAAATCCACAGGACTGTCTTCCACTCGCGAGTCGGAGGCACCAGCAACGGCGGTGGTCGCGCTTGCCGCGCTGACCGCGCTTGCCGCGTTGTACATGCTAGCCGCGCTGACCCGCTAGCCGCGCTAGCATCCTGGGGGCAGAGGCGAAGACGGCAACCATCATCTCCTGGTTGCCGTGATGACTCCGAAACCGTTCGTTTACGTTTCAGGTACCTAAACAATGACTGCTGCGACATTATCTTTTACTGGAAATCCCACTTTCAGATCAACTGACGTTAGCCTAGCTTAGCATACCCGCTATACCGACCAGCTGATCCTCTCCCGAACCTCACTGTCTCAGCGTCTGCTGGACTCGCGCAGAAACATCAAAATAGACAACTTTTTAAAATTAATTTAAAAACTATTTAAGATTTAGACTTTTTTAGCACAAATTATGAGATAATTTGCAATTTATTAATAATTCTTAATAATTAAAATATATTATTATTTTTTTTTATGAAGATTTTTGGGTGGACCTGACGGGCCTAGGCCCACCCATGACGCCGTGCCTGGTATACAGGATATATACAACATGTATACATATACACACACAACGGGGGGCTCAAGGCCGCCTACAACGTCTGTATACTACATATATACTACATATATACAGTATATATACAACATGTATACATATACACACACAACGGGGGGCTCAAGGCCGCCTACAACGTCTGTATACTACATATATACTACATGTATACTACATATATACAACATGTATACATATACATATACAACGGGGAGCTCAAGGCCGCCTACGTCTGTAGCTCTATATATATATATACACTCACCGGCCACTTTATTAGGTACCCCATGCTAGTAACGGGTTGGACCCCTTTTGCCTTCAGAACTGCCTCAATTCTTCGTGGCATAGATTCAACAAGGTGCTGGAAGCATTCCTCAGGGAGTTTGGTCCATATTGACATGATGGCATCACACAGTTGCCGCAGATTTGTCGGCTGCACATCCATGATGCGAATCTCCCGTTCCACCACATCCCAAAGATGCTCTATTGGATTGAGATCTGGTGACTGTGGAGGCCATTTGAGTACAGCGAACTCATTGTCATGTTCAAGAAACCAGTCTGTGATGATTCCAGCTTTATGACATGGCGCATTATCCTGCTGAAAGTAGCCATCAGAAGTTGGGTACATTATGGTCATAAAGGGATGGACATGGTCAGCAACAATACTCAGGTAGGCTGTGGCGTTGCAACGATGCTCAATTGGTACCAAGGGGCCCAAAGAGTGCCAAGAAAATATTCCCCACACCATGACACCACCACCACCAGCCTGAACCGTTGATACAAGGCAGGATGGATCCATGCTTTCATGTTGTAGACGCCAAATTCTGACCCTACCATCCGACTGTCGCAGCAGAAATCGAGACTCATCAGACCAGGCAACGTTTTTCTTCTATTGTCCAATTTCGATGAGCTTGTGCAAATTGTAGTCTCAGTTTCCTGTTCTTAGCTGAAAGGAGTGGCACCCGATGTGGTCTTCTGCTGCTGTAGCCCATCTGCCTCAAAGTTCGACGTACTGTGCGTTCAGAGATGCTCTTCTGCCCACCTTGGTTGTAACGGGTGGTTATTTGAGTCACTGTTGCCCTTCTATCAGCTCGAACCAGTCTGGCCATTCTCCTCTGACCTCTGGCATCAACAAGGCATTTCCGCCCACAGAACTGCCGCTCACTGGATGTTTTTTTTTTCGACCATTCTCTGTAAACCCTAGAGATGGTTGTGCGTGAAAATCCCAGTAGATTAGCAGTTTCTGAAATACTCAGACCAGCCCTTCTGGCACCAACAATCATGCCACGTTCAAAGTCACTCAAATCACCTTTCTTCCCCATACTGATGCTCGGTTTGAACTGCAGGAGATTCTCTTGACCATGTCTACATGCCTAAATGCACTGAGTTGCCGCCATGTGATTGGCTGCTTAGAAATTAAGTGTTAACGAGCAGTTGGACAGGTGTACCTAATAAAGTGGCCGGTGAGTGTGTATATATATATATATATATATATATATATATATATATATATATATATATATATATATATATATATATATATATAATAAATATATAAATAATAAGGCTTTTTATTTTATTCTAATAATAATAATATAATAATAATGATGTTTCTTCAGGCCTACCAGTCGTGGATCAGGAAGAACGGAGCGGAGAAGAAGCTTCCTGCCGTCAACCTGACCAACGATCAGCTGTTCTTCGTAGGCTTCGCTCAGGTGAGACACGGCCCCATCCCATTGGTCCCCCTACTGGCCCCATCCCATTGGTCCCCTGGTCCCATCCCGCTGGCCCGCTGGCCTGATCCCGCTCTCCCAATCCCAAACTGAGCCCTGAGGTCGAAGGACTTGGAGTGTGTGTGTGTGTGTTTGTGTGTTTGTTTGTGTGTGTGTGTGTGTGTGTGTGTGTGTGTGTGTGTGTGTGTGTGTGTGAGGCCACATGGGCTCAGATAGGTAGAAATGGGATTGGGACAGCACATCACCAGATCCCATGTTACCATGGCGACATTTAATAATTGTGTGTGTGTGTGTGTGTGTGTGTGTGTGTGTCTGTCTGTGTGTCTGTGTGTCTGTCTGTCTTCCA
>JABXJD010000306.1:147500-160000 GCA_013375575.1 Percina caprodes
AAACTCATCATGAAGATGTCTCCTGAGGTCATAAATCCAGTGAGAAGTGGGTCATGTCTCCATAGACGTCTACAGAGACCGAGCCCGCGTGGCGCCCTCTGCAGGAAGTCAAGTAGAAAGCAGCTTTAAGTTACTTCCACAGTTGCAGCACTTTGCCGAACCGGGTGCTCTGTCCATCAATAGATATACAGTCTATGCCCCCGATTCATTTAATAGCTTTATTAGCATGAATGTCAGTGATAATAATGTGAGAAGAAATACATGAATACCCTAACCCCCCCCCCCTCTGCCCCCCTCTGTCCCCTCCAGTAGGACTTGTCCTCCAGTAGGACATGTCCTTGTCCTCCAGTAGAACATGTCCTTGTCCTCCAGTAGGACTTGTCCTCCAGTAGGATATGTCCTTGTCCTCCAGTAATCTAACAGGCACAGGTAACATTTTCTGTCTTTTGGTTGTTTCTTTCCAATATTCAATATATTTTTCTTTCTGCTTGTTGATAAGTTGGTTTGGTCTGTTGGGGACTTGTTGCTGCAGAGAGCGTTAAGGACCAGCTGGGTCTCGTCTCGCCCCCCCTCCCCCTCTGAACACCTGAGTGTAATCAGTCTCAGGTGTTGTGGGGGGAGGTGATGACGAGACAGAGACAGAGAGACATGGCGTCCTCGCACAGAAGCACAGCTCTCCTGCTGGGCTTGGTCCTGGCCTCCTGTCCTCCACTAGCAGGTTGGTGCTTTATTGGTTGGTGATTATTTATATGGAGTCTGGTGGAGATATGCTGCTCTATACACACTAAAAGTAGTGATAATTAACATGGAGTCTGGTGGAGAAATGCTGCTCTATACACGCTAAAAGTAGTGATAATTAACATGGAGTCTGGTGGAGATATGCTGCTCTATACACGCTAAAAGTAGTGATTATTAACATGGAGTCTGGTGGAGATATGCTGCTCTATACACGCTAAAAGTAGTGATTATTTACATGGAGTCTGGTGGAGATATGCTGCTCTATACACACTAAAAGTAGTGATTATTTACATGGAGTCTGGTGGAGATATGCTGCTCTATACACATTAAAAGTAGTGATTATTTACATGGAGTCTGGTGGAGATATGCTGCTCTATACACGCTAAAAGTAGTGATTATTTACATGGAGTCTGGTGGGTTTGGTGATGGTGATTTCTGTTTCACGTTAAACTAAAAGGATCTTACTCTTTAACTAAAAGGTCTATTTCTGAAGGGATCCATCCCATAATGTTGTTTCTCTGAAAGGGGAGGGGGGGGTATGATGTGCGTAAAGGGCCGCAGGTCGGAGTCGAACTCACGGCCACATAGGTATATGTGAATATACAGCATACGCTGTATGTCATAGAGAATCATTGGCCTTGTTTCTGCCTCTGTTTCCCATGATGCCGTGCAGACAGTGGGCGGGGCCTGTGCCTGACGGAGGCGTGCGTCACTGTGGCGAGCCAGATAGTGGAGGCGATGGACCGCAGCGCCGACCCCTGCAGCGACTTCTACCAGTTCGCCTGCGGAGGCTGGATGAGGAAGACCCTGCTGTCCAGACGCCGCAGTGGTCCACGTTCAACAGCATCTGGGAGCAGAACCAGGCGCTGCTCAAACACCTGCTGGGTGAGGGGGAGGGGGAAACAGGGTGGTGCAGATGGGGGCAGAGGGAGACGGATGTTTATCTCACAATGTCTTTTTTAACCCTCCTGGTTACTTCTGGTCAAATTTGACCTGTTTTCATAAAGTTTCTATATCAGAAATTAGTTTTTTTTAGCAACTAAAAGCCGCATGGAGGGTTCTCTATGGTGCTCTTCACGAGGAAAAGAAAGGATCTGTTACATACTTTCATTGAATTTGGGTTTTATGTAATTTCATAGCATTTCACTTGTGGTTTCCAGAAAACGGGACGTTCAACGGCAGCAGCGAGGCCGAGAGGAAGACCCAGTCCTACTACCTGTCCTGCCTCAACATGCAGAGAATCAAAGAGCTTGGAGCGCACCCGCTCATAGACTTGATCGCCAAGGTAACTTCATCACCTGGTTGCTACGGTGACCACATCACTCAGCCAACACACACGGTTGTTGTTGTTTCAGCTCTGACATTCGTGATTGGGTCTGGTTCCCCTCTGGTTGGGTCTGGTTCCCCTCTGGTTGGGTCTGGTTCCCCTCTGGTTGGGTCTGGTTGTCTTCTGACTGGGTTAGGATGTCCTCTGATTGGGTGTGATTGGGTCTGGTTGTCCTCTGGTTGGGTCTGGTTGTCTTCTGACTGGTTCTATTTGTCCTCTGATTGGTTGAACAGGTCGGGGGCTGGAACATGACGGGTCCCTGGGAGAAGGATAACTTCATGGAGGTCCTGAAGGTGGTTTCTGGACGGTACAGAGCTCAGCCTTTCTTCAGTGTCGAAGTCAGCACTGATTCCAAAAACTCCAACAGCAACGTTATCCAGGTAACAGGTCTTGAAATCTCTGAAGTACGACGAGACAATATGTTCAGATATCCTTCATGTCTTCTCCTAAGGGACATGTCTTAGGTTCAGTCTCAGAGGTCGACAGGTAGCGAACTCTCTAGGATCCTTTAACCCTATTGTATGTGTTGTCTTCACGTTCAGGACCCTCTCGTGTCCCTTGGGACTTATTTGGGGTTTTAAAACTATTCTGAAATTCAACCTTACTTCATAATCTATTAACAGATATTGTCTTTATCTCAATTTCCACCAGCTGAGATAACATCTATGTTCAGGGAACGCATCGGTCTCTACTAGGACACTATTAAAGATGGAAGGAGGGTTTGTTTGTCATCAGGTTATAATTGTTAAGGTTTGAATTAGACCCGGGTCACAGAGAAACCACAGAAGCTGTAATAAGTTCAATAGTTTAATAATAATCGAATAGTCCAGCACACGGGAACAAACAGTCCTTTCCACGGTGGAGGTGAACGTTGTAGGAGTCCAAACCGGGAGAATCTGACGAGTAGCACAGGTGCCGAGGCAGGAACACGAGATCTGTGTAGAAGATGATAACTAACAACGTAACTGAGCCAAGTTACCCCGGGGGGGGTTAGTAACGAACTGGCCCTGAAGAGGTGGTCAGCCCGGGTTTGAATGCAGAGGTGGTGGATGATGGGAGGGGAAACAGCTGTGCAGTTGACGGAGCAGCGATGAGTGGCCACGCCTCCTGACCCAGTTCCTCTTAGGCACGCCCCCTACATGGAAGACCGGCAAACACAGACAGACACACAGTTCAATTTTATTTATAGTATCAATTCATAACGAGTTATCTCAAGACACTTTACAGATAGAGCAGGTCTGGACCAGATAGAGTAGGTCTAGACCAGATAGAGCAGGTCTAGACCAGATAGAGCAGGTCTGGACCACACTCCAGAATTAAGGGGAAAGGGAGAAGCGAAAACACGGGACGGGGAAAAGGCAGCAGACCCACAACAATAAGTGTCATATCCTGAATAATGTTCTGAACTGAGTCAGGAATACATGTTTATCACAGGAAATAGCGCACAAAAGGGGGGGGGGGCAACGTCGGGAAATACGGAGAGGCCCACGTAACGGTGCGGATTAATAGCACAATGACCCTGAAAAACTCTAGGCTTCTAGGCTGGATCCAAAACCTTCTGTAAGGGAAAGGAAGACAACAAGTTCCATGCAGATCCATTGCACGGTCTACGAGGAGTTCGAAAAAGTTGGTTTTCGATAAATCAAGATTTTTTTTTTTTTTTTTTTTTAACGCATAAAAGTCTGGGCGGATATGGGCGTGGCTTATATCCCGAGATTCAGTAGGATCCAGGGAACGCGTGGATATCAGGTTTTTAAATTTCCGAT
The DNA here is from genome assembly GCA_013375575.1 of Percina caprodes. NCBI lineage: Eukaryota > Metazoa > Chordata > Actinopteri > Perciformes > Percidae > Percina > Percina caprodes. The sequence continues at coordinate 151,332 of JABXJD010000306.1, forward strand.
GTACGGTTTGGGAGTTATAAGGCCAAACGCGGGTGGAAGTGGGTCAATTTTGGCAGCTGAGGTCTTTGCGGAGTTTTGGACCAGTCCTGAAAATGGCGCACCGCCACCGTGTACGGTTTAGGCTGCAGCGGGAGTTTTATGCGGAGAAGAACTGTGTGAACCGCGACCGGTGCACGCATCCTCGAGCTTGGACCCCGAATACTCCAGACCAGAGGCACAGCACCCATTAAGGACCTAATGCACCTTCAGGTGTGAGTCTGAAACACACACACACCGTGTTGTCATTGGACAGACAGGCAACCAATGACAGTGAAGGGTTATCTGTCTGGTATCTGAAGACATTTTAATCTGTAGTAGTCTGGCCAACCAGGCTAGAAAGTCTGCAAATATGTACATGTGACAATTATATAAAAACACTGTTAGTGGTGCTCTCTGAACGCTCCTGGTGCTGCGATCCGATTGGTCTGCAGGTCACCCAGGTGGTGCTGCGAGCTGATTGGTCTGCAGGTCACCCAGGTGGTGCTGATTGGTCTGCAGGTCACCCAGGTGGTCCTTTGAGTCTGGACTGTTAGATTCAGTGACCTGTTGTTCTCTGTCCAGGTGGACCAATCAGGACTCTTCCTGCCGTCCAGAGACTATTACCTCAACAAGACAGCCAATGAGAAGGTGAGAATGTGTCAACGTACATTATTAGAAATTCTTCTTTTATTGGCGTTTCTTTTGCACTTTTTCTAACTTTTTACCTTTTTTACCACTTTTAGCGCTGTGTTTGATATAAAAGTTCCAGATGTTTGATTAAAGGTGTGTGTGTGTGTGTGTAAAACGGGCAGGTCCTGGTGGCCTACCTGGACTACATGGTGGAGCTGGGGACCCTGCTGGGGGGCGAGCGCAGCACCACGGTGGTCCTGATGCAGCAGATCCTGGACTTTGAGACGGCGCTGGCCAACATCACCGTCCCCCAGGACCAACGCAGGGACGAGGAGAAGATCTACCACAAAGTCTCCGTCTCTGACCTGCAGGTGGGACACAGACTCAGTCCAGACACGTCCACTCCATCTTGTCCCACATGTCCCTGAAATAAGGGTTTCAACTGGTCTCTCTACATACGACTCTCTACTGTTGTCTCTCTACTGCTGTCTCTCTACTGTTGTCTCTCTACTGTCAATTTGACCCGTTTTCCTATATCAATATGATATTGGTTGACGTCTCTTCTTCGTTGGTTTGTTGCAGGTGCTGGCGCCGGCCGTGGACTGGTTGGACTTCCTGTCGTCCTCGCTGTCCCCCTGATCTGAACGACACCGAGCCCGTGGTCCTGTACGCTCGAGACTACCTGCAGCAGGTCTCAGACCTCATCAACAAGACGGACCGCAGGTCAGGATCATTCATGTCTGTCTGTCCTTCGTGTGTTTCTGTCTCTGACCTGTCTGTCTCTCTGTCCTCAGTCTGCTGAATAACTACATGATGTGGACTCTGATTCAGAAGAGCGTCGTGAGTCTGGATCAACGGTTCGAGAACGCTCAGGACAAACTGCTGGAGAGTCTCTACGGGACCAAGAAGGTACTAGTACTGCGTTATCCTAGTACTACGTTATACTATGGTCTCTATGGGACCAAGAAGGTACTAGTACTAAGTTATACTAAAGTCTCTACGGGACCAAGAAGGTACTAGTACTGCGTTATCCTAGTACTACGTTATACTATGGTCTCTATGGGACCAAGAAGGTACTAGTACTACGTTATACTACGGTCTCTACGGGACCAAGAAGGTACTAGTATTGTGTTATACTAGTACTGCATTATACTACGGGACCAAGAAGGTACTAGTACTGCGTTATACTAGTATTGCTTTATACTACGGGACCAAGAAGGTACTAGTACTGCGTTAAACTACGGTCTCTACGGGACCAGGATGGTACTGGTACTACATTATACTACAGTCTCTATGTAACTGGTTCCTAACTGTCTCTAACTGGTTCCTAACTGTCTCTAACTGGTTCCTAACTGGTCTTGTTGCAGTCCTGCACCCCCCGCTGGCAGACCTGCATCGGGAACACTGACGACACGCTGGGCTTCGCTCTGGGAGCGCTGTTCGTCAAACAGACCTTCGACAAACACAGCAAAGAGAAAGTGAGTTTACATGATGATGATGATGATGATGATGATGATGATCACCACCGTATGGTTTCAACTGAAGGGAAAAGTTAATCAACTGTCTGCCTGTCTCTCTCTCTCTGCCTGTCTCTCTCTCTCTCTCTCTCTCTCTCTCTCTCTCTCTCTCTCTCTCTCTCTCTCTCTCTCTCAGGCCGAGGAGATGATCAACGGGATCCGTTCAGCTTTTAAAGACGCTTTGGACCAACTCAGCTGGATGGACAGCCACACGAGACAGGCTGCTAAAGACAAGGTAGACAGACAGGCAGAGACGCAGAGACAGACAGACAGGCAGACAGACAGACAGGCAGAGACAGACAGACAGGCAGGCAGACAGACAGGCAGACAGACAGACAGGCAGAGAAAGACAGACAGGTCTAACGTGTTTTTGTCCGTCTTCAGGCCGATGCGATCTATGACATGATCGGATTCCCAGAATTCATCCTGGATCCCAAAGAGCTGGACGATGTTTACGACGGGGTGAGTGACATCACAGTGACATCACAGTGGTGTAATGTCTGATTTTCCTGGGACAGGGAGACAGAGACAGGGAGACAGGTGTGACAAAGGTACAGGTGGCATAGATGAGTCAGAGAGACAGGCGAGACAACGGGACAGGGAGACAGGTGGTTTCTGTGCAGCACCTCTGTGCTGTTGTAGTGTGTTTTTGTGTTGTTGTGGAGTTTGTATTGTTGTGGTGGTGGTGTTGTGGGTGGTTGTGTTGTTGTTGTTGTTGTTGTGGTGGTGGTGTTGTGGGTGGTTGTGTTGTTGTTGCTGTGTGTTGTTGTGTGTTTTTGTGTTGTTATTGTGTGTTTTGTGTGTTTCAGTATGAAGTATCAGACGACAGCTTCTTCCAGAACATGTTGAACTTCTATAACTTCTCAGCTCGAGTGATGGCCGACCAGCTGAGGAAGACTCCCAACAAAGACCAGTAACACACACACACACACACACACACACAGACCAGTAATACACACACACACACACACACACACACACACACACACACAGACCAGTAATACACACACACACACACACACACACACACACAGACCAGTAATACACACACACAGACTGGTAGGAGCCTACATTAACTTCTCTCATTGTCTCCTCTGTCCTTGTCTCCTCTGTCCTTGTCTCCTCTGTCCTTGTCTCCTCCCAGGTGGAGTATGACTCCTCCTACAGTGAATGCGTACTACATGGCGACTAAGAACTGCATCGTGTTCCCCGCCGGGATCCTGCAGACCCCGTTCTACGCCCAGGACCACCCCAAGTCTGTCTGCCTGTCTGCCTGTCTGCCTGTCTGTCTGTCTGTCTGCCTGTCTGCCTGTCTGTCTGCCTGTCTGCCTGTAACACCTGTGTCTGTGTTCCAGGGCGTTGAACTTCGGGGGCATCGGGGTGGTGATGGGTCACGAGCTCACGCACGCCTTCGACGACCAGGGTGAGTCTGGAGGAGGTGGTGCGTTCACTGCCCTCTGGAGGAGGTGGTGCGTTCACTGCCCTCTGGAGGCGGTGGTGCGTTCACTGCCCTCTGGAGGCGGTGGTGCGTTCACTGACCTGCTCTATCTGTAAATTATAGATCTATTCTACCTGTAAATTGTCTCAATGTCTCCTTGCCCCCCCTCCTCCATCCTCTCCCCTTGTCCTCTTCCTCCCCCAGGCCGAGAGTACGATAAGGAGGGGAACCTGCGGCCGTGGTGGCAGAACTCCTCGGTGGAGGCGTTCCGGCGGAGGACGGAGTGCATGACGGAGCAGTACAGCCGCTACACCGTCAACGGAGAACACGTCAACGGGAAGCAGACGCTCGGAGAGAACATCGCCGACAACGGGGGGCTCAAGGCCGCCTACAACGTCTGTATACTACATATATACTACATATATACTACATATATACAACATGTATACATATACACACACAACGGGGGCTCAAGGCCGCCTACAACGTCTGTATAGGCCTACTACATGTATACTACATGTATACTACATATATACAACATGTATACATATACACACACAACGGCGGCTCAAGGCCGCCTACGTCTGTGTATGTGTGTATGTGTGTGTGTATGTATGTTTTCCTGTAGTCTATCAAATAGAATTAGTTCTAAGACCTTTAGAGCGTATCCTCGCTAGATACCTTACAGGTTTTGTGTTTAATAACTGGGACTGATAGTACAGGTAACAGTCAGGTGATGTACCATGCAGTATTAATCCAGGACAGCGTATAGCGAGTACCGCTGAGATTCTACGGCTCGCATACTTCAGCTAGACCACACGCTTTGTTCACAGCCTCTTTAGCATTGGACCCTTCCTCAGGTAATGACCACCCCCTCATCAGTAATGACATCAGCAACATGATAATGAGCTCTCTCAACACAGTTAAACATCTTTCTAAAGCAATATTTTCATCCCCTGTGATTCCATCCATGGATGGCAATGGCCTCTTCCTGTTATTGATCACCTTCCCTTCCTCCCAGAACTCATACAAATCATTCTGTTGCAACTTTCTGGCCTCAGAATTTGCCCCCCATCTGCTCATTACTGTTGATAACACGTACAGCATATTTAAACCCCCGTTTGCCTTTTTCTTTTGCTCAAATTCTGGGCCATACCTGGCTTTACCAGATGATGGCCCATTTAAACGTCTTCCTCGGCCTCCACGTGGAGACACACATTCGTTCCATTCTGGTCTAATCGGATGCTTTCTTTCCCTGTTGATGAATAATTTACTGGCATTTATTAAACAGTTCAGTTTTGTCATACATAATACTCATATCACTGATGTTTTTGACTCATACAACTTAAGTTGCCACACAGAATAGCTTCAAGAGGTATATCAATACTACTCAGACTATCATCACTCAGTCATCATACTCACACAGACCATGTGCAGTCAGCTCTGCCCGGGCCACTCTTCTGTGTTGCTCATTAATATTATCAGTAATATTATCATTATCATAGCTAGTCAGCTCAGGAAGACTGTCCAGATGTATTACCATAGAGACGGGTATGTGACCTGCTGTGGCTAAACATACAGAATCTCAACTTCCAGGCAATCATGAGCATCAGCTGTGCAGATGCAGTGGTCCAGCCAAGCTGCTGTATGCCATGCTCCGCTGATGTATGTATAGTTATGTAGGACTCTCTACTGGTGACAGAATCTTACTTGATTATGCCATAGAAGGGCCCCCCCTCCGGGGATTCTGCCACGCACCAGTCCCATACTTAGATCTGTTGTCGACTCACCTGCACCATAGAAGTTAATATGCACAGAGTTAAGGTTACGTAGATCTTGTTTGGGTAGCAGAGTCTCGTGTCAGCACTCTCTAAGATTGTACACTGACTTTGAAGGAGTTCTACGTCTCTGGGCACCCTCTATCTTTTGGCATGTTACATCTCGACGTAGTTTGTCTTTCAAGTAACAAGCCAATGTTTCCGATAGTTACATCTGGGGAGAATTTTGTTGCAAAAACACTCACCAACTTAGTCTTTATAACCCGTATGCTTCCACCCACGCTGGCTCCAACGATGAAACGTTTCCTTTCCTTCCCGGGAGCGGTCGGTTTGGCCTCAAGCCGAGCAGTGTCTCCGCTTGGCCGCCCCACTACCCTGCTCCCTGCCGGGGTAGCGGTCTCTCTGCTCCTATCACTCAAGACTTCCTCCGATACGCTGGTACCCACAACCGGACATCCACGTACCTGCCTGGCATCCTCCATGCCCCGACTCGGAAGCTCCTTGTGACCCCGAGGAGCAGACTTACCTCCTCCAGGCTTTGGTCTAGACCGGTTGTCGCTGAACGGAGATCCTTCTTGCGCAGATGTAGCCTGCTTCATGGTTGCTACAGCCATGCTTAGACCTTCAATTTTCCTTAACAGGCAAGAAACATCGGTACTGTTGAACGCCACCGGTGGAAGATCGTCCAAGTGATGAGACACCAACCGAGGACTGTTTTCACCAGCCTCGCTCAGCCCTCCAGACAGCTCTTAACGTTGTTAGCGTCTCGTTGCTGTCCTTTGGGTGAGACACAGCGCTGAGTAGCATCAAACTAAACTTTCTCTGAGCTCTCGATCCACTCTGACCCAAAGTGGTTCACCGTCAACATAATCTCATCCTGACTTAAAGTTTTCATTTTTACCTCAAAGTTCACCAGTTGATCTTCCACCAGTTAGACCGTCTACTGTGGTGGAAACCTCTGCTTTGATTCAGGATTTACTCGGAGCAACCACGTCTTACCCGCTGCCGGCGCCATGCTAGTCTCTCCCTCATCCTATACTACATGTATACAGTAAAATCACACAAAATATAAAGAAATACTAGGAAAATGTGATGATGATGTTTCCATGATGATGATGATGTTTCTTCAGGCCTACCAGTCGTGGATCAGGAAGAACGGAGCGGAGAAGAAGCTTCCTGCCGTCAACCTGACCAACGATCAGCTGTTCTTCGTAGGCTTCGCTCAGGTGAGACACGGCCCCATCCCATTGGCCCCCTGGCCCCATCCCATTGGCCCCATCCCCTTGGGGAGAAATATAGGTAGAAATGGGATTGGGACAGCACGTCACCAGATCCCATGTTACCATGGCGACATTTAATAATAGTGTGTGTGTCTGTCTGTGTGTCTGTCTTCCAGGTGTGGTGCTCCGTCCGCACCCCCGAGAGCGCCCACGAAGGGCTCATGACCGACCCCCACAGCCCGCCGCGCTACCGCGTCATCGGCACGCTCGCCAACTCTCCGGACTTCAGCCGCCACTTCAACTGTCCCGAGGGGACGCCAATGAACACGGGGCAGCGCTGCGAGGTCTGGTAGACCGGCCAATCGGAGGGCGGCGGGGGCGGGGCCTAGTCCCTCGTCTTAAAGGAGACCTGTTATGAGTTTCATGACATATCGATAATGTTCCAATGTCACACGTTCAAAGCTTCAAACGATGACAACGCAGTTTTCTTTTGTCACTTTTTGCATATTTTGAGTTTCATAACTTATCATTAATGTTACAATCTCACATGTAAAAACGCCAAAAGCTTCAAATAATAACAAAATAAAAATCCCTGTGAATATTTTTGTCACTTTTTTTAAAGTTATTTGTGGTTAAATATGCAGTCATACAACTGTTATACATATTTCTCATATTAGTGTATCTGTGATATTACAATCTCGGATGTTTGTGCCAAAACTTCATATTTCACTGTTTTTTGCAACGTTTTTGTCACTTTTTGTTGGTGTGTGTTTGTGTGTGTGTGTGTGTGTGTGTGTTATGGGACTCATAAACAGAAACATCACAGTTTGTGCCTCTCTTTATGATTTATATTATGTTATATTATAATATATTATATTAAGAGTGACCATCCTCAACGTTAGCTGTGTTCAGGTTCCAGGACGAAGACAGACAGAGAGACAGGCAGAGAGACAGGCAGACAGGCAGAGAGACAGACAGACAGGCAGAGAGACAGACAGACAGGCAGAGAGACAGGCAGAGAGAGAGACAGCAGGATGTCGTCTGCATACAGGAGGAACATTTTCAACACTATGTTGTTGTTTTGATTGACTCAAACACTGGAAATTATTAATTAATTAATAAATACTAATTAATTAGTTATTGGACCAATCACTGATCTCCGCCTCGCTTTGGGCGGAGCCTTCAATCCCTCCAGAAAAATTAGATCATAATTATTACTATTTTATTATAATTTGCAGATTTTCGCACAAAATTTGCGAAACTTGCATGATTTCATAATAAGTGACATATATTTGATGAATTATGAGCTTCATAACATATCTATAATGTTAAAATCTCAGATGTAAAAACGCCAAATAAGCTTCAAATAATAAAAGAAATCTCTGAATTTTTGTCACTTTCAGTGACCAGAGAGTCTGTCATAGTGTGTTGCGTTCAGGGACCATAGAGTCTGTCCTGTTGTGTTCAGTTCAGTGACCAGAGAGTCTGTCATAGTATGTTGCGTTCAGGGACCAGAGAGTCTGTCTTACTGTCTTGAGTTCATTGACAAGAGAGTCTGTCATTTTGTGTTGCGTTCAGGGACCATAGAGTCTGTCATATTGTGTTGAGTTCAGGGACCAGAGAGTCTGTCATAGTGTGTTAAGTTCAGGGACCAGAGAGTCAGTCAAAGTGGGTTGTGTTCAGGGACCATAGAGTCTGTCATGTTGTGTTGACTTCATGGACCAGAGAGTCTGTCATAGTGTGTTGCGTTCAGGGACCAGAGAGTCTGTCATACTATGAGTTCAGGGACCAAAGACTGTCATGTTGTGTTGCGTTCAGGGACCAGAGTTCAGGGACCAGAGAGTCTGTCTTATTGTGTTGAGTTCAGGGAACAGAGAGTCTGTCATACTTTGAGTTCAGGGACCAGAGAGTCTTTCCTATTGTGTTGAGTTCAGGGACCAGAGAGTCTGTTCTATTGTGTTGAGTTCAGGGACCAGAGAGTCTGTCATACTTTGAGTTCAAGGACCAGAGAGTATGTGATGTTGTGTTGCATTCAGGGACCATAGATTGTCTTATCGTGTTTAGTTCA
>JABXJD010000306.1:165000-167500 GCA_013375575.1 Percina caprodes
CATTCTATTGGTCCAGTCTATTGGTCCATTCTATTGGTCCATTCTATTGGTCCAGTCTATTGGTCCATTCTATTGGTCCTTTCTATTGGTCCTTTCTATTGGTCCAGTCTATTGGTCCATTCTATTGGTCCATTCTATTGGTCCATTCTATTGGTCCATTCTATTGGTCCAGTCTATTGGTCCATTCTATTGGTCCATTCTATTGGTCCAGTCTATTGGTCCATTCTATTGGTCCATTCTATTGGTCCAGTCTATTGGTCCTTTCTATTGGTCCTTTCTATTGGTCCATTCTATTGGTCCCTTCTATTGGTCCATTCTATTGGTCCATTCTATTGGTCCATTCTATTGGTCCATTCTATTGGTCCATTCTATTGGTCCAGTCTATTGGTCCTTTCTATTGGTCCTTCTATTGGTCCTTTCTATTGGTCCTTTCTATTGGTCCATTCTATTGGTCCATTCTATTGGTCCTTTCTATTGGTCCTTTCTATTGGTCCATTCTATTGGTCCATTCTATTGGTCCAGTCTATTGGTCCATTCTATTGGTCCATTCTATTGGTCCATTCTATTGGTCCATTCTATTGGTCCTTTCTATTGGTCCTTTCTATTGGTCCATTCTATTGGTCCATTCTATTGGTCCATTCTATTGGTCCATTCTATTGGTCCTTTCTATTGGTCCTTTCTATTGGTCCTTTCTATTGGTCCTTTCTATTGGTCCATTCTATTGGTCCTTTCTATTGGTCCATTCTATTGGTCCTTTCTATTGGTCCTTTCTATTGGTCCATTCTATTGGTCCATTCTATTGGTCCATTCTATTGGTCCTTTCTATTGGTCCAGTCTATTGGTCCATTCTATTGGTCCAGTCTATTGGTCCATTCTATTGGTCCATTCTATTGGTCCAGTCTATTGGTCCATTCTATTGGTCCATTCTATTGGTCCAGTCTATTGGTCCTTTCTATTGGTCCTTTCTATTGGTCCATTCTATTGGTCCATTCTATTGGTCCTTTCTATTGGTCCTTTCTATTGGTCCATTCTATTGGTCCATTCTATTGGTCCATTCTATTGGTCCATTCTATTGGTCCTTTCTATTGGTCCTTTCTATTGGTCCAGTCTATTGGTCCATTCTATTGGTCCAGTCTATTGGTCCATTCTATTGGTCCATTCTATTGGTCCATTCTATTGGTCCTTTCTATTGGTCCAGTCTATTGGTCCATTCTATTGGTCCAGTCTATTGGTCCATTCTATTGGTCCATTCTATTGGTCCAGTCTATTGGTCCATTCTATTGGTCCATTCTATTGGTCCAGTCTATTGGTCCTTTCTATTGGTCCTTTCTATTGGTCCATTCTATTGGTCCATTCTATTGGTCCTTTCTATTGGTCCTTTCTATTGGTCCATTCTATTGGTCCATTCTATTGGTCCATTCTATTGGTCCATTCTATTGGTCCATTCTATTGGTCCATTCTATTGGTCCAGTCTATTGGTCCATTCTATTGGTCCATTCTATTGGTCCTTTCTATTGGTCCATTCTATTGGTCCTTTCTATTGGTCCTTTCTATTGGTCCATTCTATTGGTCCATTCTATTGGTCCTTTCTATTGGTCCATTCTATTGGTCCATTCTATTGGTCCATTCTATTGGTCCTTTCTATTGGTCCATTCTATTGGTCCTTTCTATTGGTCCATTCTATTGGTCCTTTCTATTGGTCCATTCTATTTTATATGAAAGTCTAATCTGTCATTTGATACTTTTGGAGATTTTCCATCTTTTCTTTCTTCTTTATGACATTAATACACATTTTTACCTGGGGGGGCAACAGTATAAATATATAAATATAAATATATATATAATATATATATAAAATATATATATATATATATATATATATATATATATATATATATATGCATACATTATACTGTGGTGGTGTTTCTAGTACTCAGGGTGTGTACCTTGTCAGAAAACAATGCCCCCTCCCCTCTTCTCTCACTAATGACAGCTGATTGGACTCTTCCTGTTGTTAATGAGTCTGAGTGGAGCCGCCCTGTCTCATTACATCACTTCCTGTTTCCTGCTGCCGGTCGCACACACACACACACACACACACACACACACACACACACACACACACACACACACACACACAGACACACAGAGACAGACGCACACACACACACACACACACACATATATACACACACACACACACACACACACTACCTTACGTCCGGCAGGTCGTCACCGTTGTTCTAATAAATAAATATGAATATTTTGGGAGAAACGTGTTATTTCGAGGATGAAATGGAGATTTTATTTCATGACTTTTAACAACAAAGAAAATAAAAAATAAAATCCTAAAAGAAGAAAGATCCTGATTCGTTGGTTTATTTCACCGTTGATGAAGGACTCTGTTTCCCAGAATGCACCTGTTAAACCGCCGGACAGGAACGTCTTCAGCGACGGCGCCACACGAGTTGGTGAGTAAATCAAACGCTCCCCCGAGTCA
>JABXJD010000306.1:172500-175000 GCA_013375575.1 Percina caprodes
GTGGGGCACGAACCCTAACCCCGGCCCGGGGATACGGGGCACGAACCCTAACCCCGGCCCGGGGATGCGGGGCATGAACCCTAACCCCGGCCCGGGGATACGGAGTACGAACCCTAACCCCGGCCCGGGGATACGGGGCACGAACCCTAACCCCGGCCCGGGGATGTGGGGCACGAACCCTAACCCCGGCCCGGGGATGTGGGGCACGAACCCTAACCCCGACCCGGGGATACGGGGACGAACCCTAACCCCGGCCCGGGGATACGGGGTACGAACCCTAACCCCGGCCCGGGGATACGGGGTACGAACCCTAACCCTGACCCTGGTTATATGGGGTACGAACCCTAACCCTGACCCTGGTTATATGGGGTACGAACCCTAACCCTGACCCTGGTTATATGGGGTATGAACCCTAACCCTGACCCTGGTTATATGGGGTATGAACCCTAACCCTGACCCTGGTATATGGGGTATGAACCCTAACCCTGACCCTGGTTATATGGGGTATGAACCCTAACCCTGACCCTGGTTATATGGGGTATGAACCCTAACCCTGACCCTGGTTATATGGGGTATGAACCCTAACCCTGACCCTGGTTATATGGGGTATGAACCCTAACCCTGACCCTGGTTATATGGGGTATGAACCCTAACCCTGACCCTGGTTATATGGGGTATGAACCCTAACCCTGACCCTGGTTATATGGGGTATGAACCCTAACCCTGACCCTGGTTATATGGGGTATGAACCCTAACCCTGACCCTGGTTTTATGGGGTATGAACCCTAACCCTGACCCTGGTTTTATGGGGTATGAACCCTAACCCTGACCCTGGTTATATGGGGTATGAACCCTAACCCTGACCCTGGTTTTATGGGGTATGAACCCTAACCCTGACCCTGGTTTTATGGGGTATGAACCCTAACCCTGACCCTGGTTTTATGGGGTATGAACCCACTTTTCTGGTCGCATGTTTGATGATTCCTTCAACATTGTTTGGTTTGAGCGTTTCTTCTCTCCCGGTGTTTCTGTCAGGGCGGGTTCCAGCCGCCAACCCCCCCGGTGCCCCCCCAGTCCTTCGGTCTGAGACAGATCCTGTACTCGTACTGGGCCACGTGGTCGTCATGGAGACGCTACCAACCTCTGGATCACATCCGCGAATACTTTGGGGAGAAGATAGCGCTCTACTTCGCCTGGCTGGGTGAATATGGACTACACCCCCTCTAACTCTAGTTACCCCCCAGCGCAGAAATACTCACGCTGTACAATCAAAAGTCCTGGCGAGTGTCAGAAAGAGTCCGAAAGAGTCAGAAAGAGTCCGAAGAAGTCAGAAAGAGTCCGAAGGAGTCAGAAAGAGTCAGAAAGAGTCAGAAAGAGTCAGAAAGAGTCATAAAGAGTCAAAAAGAGTCAGAAAGTCAGAAAGAGTCTGATAGAGTCTGATAGTCATAAAGAGTCTGAAAGAGTCCGAAAGAGTCATAAAGAGTCATAAAGAGTCAAAAAGAGTCAGAAAGAGTCAAAAAGAGTCAAAAAGAGTCAGAAAGAGTCAGAAAGAGTCAAAAAGAGTCAAAAAGAATCAGAAAGTCAGAAAGAGTCTGATAGAGTCAGAAAGAGTCAGAAAGAGTCAGAAAGAGTCAGAAAGTGTCAGAAAGAGTCTGAAAGAGTCTGAGTCTGACTCTTTTAGACTCTATCAGTCTAAAAGAGTCATAGTCAAAATGAAGCAAAATGAGTCTGAAAAAGTCAGAAAGAGACAGAAAGAGACAGAAAGAGTCTGAAAGAGTCAAAAAGAGTCTGAAAGAGTCTGATAGAGGCTGAAAGAGTCTGATAGAGGCTGAAAGAGTCATAAAGAGTCCAAATGAAGCAAAATGAGTCTAAAAAAGTCTGAAAGAGTCAGAAAGAGTCAGAAATTGTCCGAAAGAGTCATAAAGAGTCATAAAGAGTCTGAAAGAGTCAGAAAGAGCAGCAAGTACTGCAGAAAAATACAAAACAAATGCACAAAAATGACAAAAACGACTGAAAATGACGTGTTTGTGTGTTTGTTGTGTTTTTGTGTGTTTATATGTGTTTGTTGTGTTTTTGTGTGTCTGCAGGTTTCTACACTGGTTGGCTGCTGCCGGCGTCTCTGGTCGGGACCGTGGTCTTCCTGATTGGGATCTGGATCATGGTCACTGATGTCCCCGCGTACGTATTGTCTCAGCGTCCTGCACGCTGAGACCCAAACAGTCACAAAGACCAGCGTCCTGCACGCTGAGACCCAAACAGTCACAAAGACCAGCGTCCTGCACGCTGAGACCCAAACAGTCACAAAGACCAGCGTCCTGCACGCTGAGACCCAAACAGTCACAAAGACCCGCGTCCTGCACGCTGAGACCCAAACAGTCACAAAGACCAGCGTCCTGCACGCTGAGACCCAAACAGTCACAAAGACCAGCGTCCTGCACAATGAGACCCAAACAGTCACAAAGACCAGCGTCCTGAACGCTGAGACCCAAACAGTCACAAA
>JABXJD010000306.1:180000-182500 GCA_013375575.1 Percina caprodes
CTCTCCTCCCTCTCTCCTCCCTCTCCTCCCTCTCTCCTCCCTCTCTCCTCCCTCTCCTCCCTCTCTCCTCCCTCTCCTCCCCTCTCCTCCCTCTCCTCCCTCTCTCCCCCCTCTCCTCCCTCTCTCCTCCCTCTCCTCCCCCTCTCCTCCCTCTCCTCCCTCTCTCCCCCTCTCCTCCCCTCTCTCTCCCCTCTCCCCTCTCCTCCCTCTCTCTACTCCCTCTCTCCTTTAGAGCCTGCTTTATATCTGATCTCCCCTCTCCCTCTCCTCCTCTCTCCTCCCCTCTCCTCCCTCTCCCCCTCCTGCCTCCTCTCTCCTCCCTCTCCTCCCTCTCTCCTCCCTCTCTCCTTTAGAGCCTGCTTTATATCTGATCTCCCCCTCTCCTCCCTCTCCCCCTCTCCTCCCTCTCTCCTCCCTCTCTCCCCCCTCTCCTCCCCCTCTCCTCCCCCTCTCCTCCTCTCTCCCTCTCTCACCTCCCTCTCTCCCTCTCTCCTCCCTCTCTCCTCCCTCTCTCCCTTTAGAGCCTGCTTTCTATCTCCCTCTCCTCCCTCTCCTCCCCTCTCCTCCCTCTCTCCCCTCTCCTCCCTCTCTCCTCCCTCTCCTCCCTCTCCTCCCCTCTCCTCCCTCTCTCACCCTCCTCCCCTCTCCTCCCTCTCTCCTCCCCCTCTCCTCCCTCTCTCCTCCCTCTCCTCCCCTCTCCTCCCTCTCTCCTCCCTCTCCTCCCTCTCTCCTCCCTCCTCCTCCTCTCTCCTCCCTCTCTCCTCCCTCTCTACTCCCTCTCTCCTTTAGAGCCTGCTTTATATCTGATCTCCCCCTCTCCTCCCCCTCTCCTCCCTCTCTCCCCCCTCTCCTCCCCCTCTCCTCCCTCTCTCCTCCCTCTCTCCTCCCCCTCTCCTCCCTCTCTCTCCTCTCTCTCCTCCCCCTCTCCTCCCTCTCTCCTCCCCCCTCTCCCCCTCTCCTCCCTCTCCTCCCTCTCTCCCCCTCCTCCCCTCTCTCCCCCTCTCCTCCCTCTCTCTCCTCCCTCTCTCTCCCTCTCTCCTTTAGAGCCTGCTTTATATCTGATCCCCCTCTCCTCCCTCTCCTCCCTCTCTCCCCCCTCTCCTCCCTCTCTCCTCCCTCTGCCTCCCCTCCTCCCTCTCTCCTCCCTCTACTCCTCTCTCCTTTAGAGCCTGCTTTATATCTGATCTCCCCTCTCCTCCCCCTCCTCCCTCTCTCCCCCTCTCCTCCTCTCTCCTCCCTCTCTCCTCCCCCTCTCCTCCCTCCTCCTCCCTCTCCTCCCTCTCTCCCCCTCACTCCTCCCTCTCTCCCCCCTCTCTACTCCCTCTCTCCTTTAGAGCCTGCTTTATATCTGATCTCCCCCTCTCCTCCCCCTCTCCTCCCTCTCCTCCCTCTCTCCCCCCTCTCCTCCCCCTCTCCTCCCTCTCTCCTCCCCCTCTCCTCCATCACTCCTCCCCTCTCCTCCCTCTCTCCCCCTCTCCTCCCTCTCTCCTCCCCTCTCCTCCCCCTCTCCTCCCTCTCTCCCCCTCTCCTCCCCCTCTCCTCCCTCTGTCCTCCTCTCCTCCCCCTCTCCTCCCTCTCCTCCCCCTCTCCTCCCTCTCTCCCCCCTCTCCTCCCTTACTCCTTTAGAGCCTGCTTTATATCTGATCTCCCCCTCTCCTCCCCCTCTCCTCCTCTCTCCCTCTCTCCCCTCTCCTCCCCTCTCTCCCTCTCTCCTCCTCTCCTCCATCACTCCTCCCTCTCCTCCCTCTCTCCCCCTCTCCTCCCTCTCTCCCCCTCTCCTCCCTCTCTCCTCCCCCTCTCCTCCCTCTCTCCTCCCTCTCCTCCTCTCTACTCCCTCTCTCCTTTAGAGCCTGCTTTATATCTGATCTCCCCCTCTCCTCCCCCTCTCCTCCCTCTCCTCCCTCTCTCCCCCTCTCCTCCCTCTCTCCTCCCCCTCTCCTCCATCACTCCTCCCCTCTCCTCCCTCTCTCCCCCCTCTCCTCCCTCTCTCCCCCCTCTCCTCCCTCTCTCCTCCCCCTCTCCTCCCCCTCTCCTCCCCTCTCCTCCCCGTCTCTCCCTCTCTCTCCCCTCTCTACTCCCTCTCTCCTTTAGAGCCTGCTTTATATCTGATCTCCCCCTCTCCTCCTCTCCTCCTCTCCTCCCCTCTCTCCCCCTCTCCTCCCTCTCTCCTCCCCCTCTCCTCCATCACTCCTCCTCTCCTCCCTCTCTCCCCTCTCCTCCCTCTCTCCCCCTCTCACTCCTGCTCCCCCTCTCCTCCCCCTCTCCTCCCCCTCTCCTCCTCTCTCCTCCCCCTCTCCTCCCCCTCTCCTCCCTCTCTCCTCCCTCTCTCCCCCCTCCTCCCGCTCTCCTCCCCCTCTCCTCCCCCTCTCCTCCCTCTCTCCCCCCTCTCCTCCCCCTCTCCTCCCTCTCTCCTCCCCTGCACCCCCCTCAGACATCTATACCTGTGGTAGTAAGTAACTTCCTGTGTGCAGGTTGCCGTGGTGCTGATATTCCTCATCGC
>JABXJD010000306.1:195000-202500 GCA_013375575.1 Percina caprodes
TTTGAGCTCTAAAAGACCTCTGTTTGAGCTCTAAAAGACTTCTGTTTGAGCTCTAAAAGACTTCTGTTTGAGCTCTAAAAGACCTCTGTTTGAGCGCTAAAAGACTTCTGTTTGAGTGCTAAAAGACTTCTGTTTGAGCTCTAAAAGAACTCTGTTTGAGCTCTAAAAGAACTCTGTTTGAGCGCTAAAAGACTTCTGTTTGAGCTCTAAAAGACCTCTGTTTGAGCGCTAAAAGACTTCTGTTTGAGCTCTAAAAGACTTCTGTTTGAGCTCTAAAAGACCTCTGTTTGAGCGCTAAAAGACTTCTGTTTGAGCTCTAAAAGACTTCTGTTTGAGCTCTAAAAGACTTCTGTTTGAGCTCTAAAAGACCTCTGTTTGAGCGCTAAAAGACTTCTGTTTGAGCTCTAAAAGACTTCTGTTTGAGCTCTAAAAGACCTCTGTTTGAGCGCTAAAAGACTTCTGTTTGAGCTCTATAAGACTTCTGTTTGAGCGCTAAAAGACTTCTGTTCTACTGACACCGTCCAACAGCTAAAACAAGTCAACACTGACCTTAGAGCTCAACATGTCTCCCATATTGATTCTGGGTGGGACTGGGTCTCCTGGTTAGGGGGTCCAGTGGTTTCTGGGTTCTGGTTCCTGTTCTGGTTCCTACGTATTTGTTTTCTCATCCCACTAATAAAGAAATGATTTCCTCTTTGTTCAGTTTGGATGCGGTTCAGAATGATGATAATCCGGACCTGTTTCATTTACCCTCTTAGGCTCAATCCCATTTCTCCATTTTACCGCTTGACAACAGTGTCATATGCATTTATATATTTTATAGTTTTATATTATATATTTATATATTTATATATTTATATATTTATATATTTATATATTCATATATTTTATAGTTTTATATTATATATTTATATATTTATATATTTATATATTTATATATTTATATATTTATATATTTATATATTTAATAGTTTTATATTATATATTTATATATTTATATATTTTATAGTTTTATATTATATATTTATATATTTATATATTTATATATTTATATAATTATATAATTATATATTTATATATTTATATATTTTATATTTTATATTTTATATTTTATATTTTATATTTATATATTTATATATTTTATATTTATATATTTTATGTTTATATATTTTATGTTTATATATTTATATATTTATATATTTATATATTTATATATTTATATATTTATATATTTTATATTTATATTTATATATTTATATATTTATATATTTATATATTTATATATTCATACAGCGACCAGCGATGAGTACGGGAATAAGAGTTAGTTAGAAAGCACTGAGCACTCTGGTACATAGAATATCTAAAAGGTGGAGAGTAATAGAGGCAGCCTGCATGGAGACAACAACACCACAACACCTAAAAGGCAGCCTGCACGGAGACAACAACACCACAACACCTAAAAGGCAGCCTGCATGGAGACAACACCACCACAACACCTAAAAGGCAGCCTGCATGGAGACAACACCACCACAACACCTAAAAAGGCAGCCTGCATGGAGACAACACCATCACAACACCTAAAAGGCAGCCTGCATGGAGACAACACCACCAGAACACCTAAAAGGCAGCCTGCACGGAGACAACACCACCACAACACCTAAAAGGCAGCCTGCACGGAGACAACACCACCACAACACCTAAAAGGCAGCCTGCATGGAGACAACACCACCACAACACCTAAAAGGCAGCCTGCATGGAGACAACACCACCACAACACCTAAAAGGCAGCCTGCATGGAGACAACACCACCACAACACCTAAAAGGCAGCCTGCATGGAGACAACACCACCAGAACACCTAAAAGGCAGCCTGCATGGAGACAACACCATCACAACACCTAAAAGGCAGCCTGCATGGAGACAACACCACCAGAACACCTAAAAAGGCAGCCTGCATGGAGACAACACCACCACAACACCTAAAAAGGCAGCCTGCATGGAGACAACACCACCACAACACCTAAAAGGCAGCCTGCATGGAGACAACACCATCACAACACCTAAAAGGCAGCCTGCATGGAGACAACACCACCAGAACACTTAAAAGGCAGCCTGTATAGTGTGTGTCCCTGTGTGTGTAACAAGCATAGTGTGTCCCTGTGTGTGTAACAAGCATAGTGTGTCCCTGTGTGTGTAACAAGCATAGTGTGTCCCTGTGTGTGTAACAAGCATAGTGTGTGTCCCTGTGTGTGTAACAAGCATAGTGTGTGTCCCTGTGTGTGTAACAAGCATAGTGTGCGTCCCTGTGTGTGTAACAAGCATAGTGTGCGTCCCTGTGTGTGTAACAAGCATAGTGTGCGTCCCTGTGTGTGTAACAAGCATAGTGTGTGTCCCTGTGTGTGTAACAAGCATAGTGTGTCCCTGTGTGTGTAACAAGCATAGTGTGTCTGTGTGTGTAACAAGCATAGTGTGTCCCTGTGTGTGTAACAAGCATAGTGTGTCCCTGTGTGTGTAACAAGCATAGTGTGTCCCTGTGTGTGTAACAAGCATAGTGTGTGTCCCTGTGTGTGTAACAAGCATAGTGTGTGTCCCTGTGTGTGTAACAAGCATAGTGTGCGTCCCTGTGTGTGTAACAAGCATAGTGTGCGTCCTGTGTGTGTAACAAGCATAGTGTGCGTCCCTGTGTGTGTAACAAGCATAGTGTGTGTCCCTGTGTGTGTAACAAGCATAGTGTGTCCCTGTGTGTGTAACAAGCATAGTGTGTCTCTGTGTGTGTAACAAGCATAGTGTGTCCCTGTGTGTGTAACAAGCATAGTGTGTGTCCCTGTGTGTGTAACAAGCATAGTGTGTCTCTGTGTGTGTAACAAGCATAGTGTGTCCCTGTGTGTGTAACAAGCATAGTGTGTGTCCCTGTGTGTGTAACAAGCATAGTGTGTGTCCCTGTGTGTGTAACAAGCATAGTGTGTCTCTGTGTATGTAACAAGCATAGTGTGTGTCCCTGTGTGTGTAACAAGCATAGTGTGTCCCCCTGTGTGTGTAACAAGCATAGTGTGTCTCTGTGTATGTAACAAGCATAGTGTGTGTCCCTGTGTGTGTAACAAGCATAGTGCGTGTCCCTGTGTGTGTAACAAGCATAGTGCGTGTCCCTGTGTGTGTAACAAGCATAGTGTGCGTCCCTGTGTGTGTAACAAGCATAGTGTGCGTCCCTGTGTGTGTAACAAGCATAGTGTGCGTCCCTGTGTGTGTAACAAGCATAGTGTGTGTCCCTGTGTGTGTAACAAGCATAGTGTGTCCCTGTGTGTGTAACAAGCATAGTGTGTCTGTGTGTGTAACAAGCATAGTGTGTCCCTGTGTGTGTAACAAGCATAGTGTGTCCCTGTGTGTGTAACAAGCATAGTGTGTCCCTGTGTGTGTAACAAGCATAGTGTGTGTCCCTGTGTGTGTAACAAGCATAGTGTGTGTCCCTGTGTGTGTAACAAGCATAGTGTGCGTCCCTGTGTGTGTAACAAGCATAGTGTGCGTCCCTGTGTGTGTAACAAGCATAGTGTGCGTCCCTGTGTGTGTAACAAGCATAGTGTGTGTCCCTGTGTGTGTAACAAGCATAGTGTGTCCCTGTGTGTGTAACAAGCATAGTGTGTCTCTGTGTGTGTAACAAGCATAGTGTGTCCCTGTGTGTGTAACAAGCATAGTGTGTGTCCCTGTGTGTGTAACAAGCATAGTGTGTCTCTGTGTATGTAACAAGCATAGTGTGTGTCCCTGTGTGTGTAACAAGCATAGTGCGTGTCCCTGTGTGTGTAACAAGCATAGTGTGCGTCCCTGTGTGTGTAACAAGCATAGTGTGCGTCCCTGTGTGTGTAACAAGCATAGTGTGCGTCCCTGTGTGTGTAACAAGCATAGTGTGTGTCCCTGTGTGTGTAACAAGCATAGTGTGTCCCTGTGTGTGTAACAAGCATAGTGTGTCTGTGTGTGTAACAAGCATAGTGTGTCCCTGTGTGTGTAACAAGCATAGTGTGTCCCTGTGTGTGTAACAAGCATAGTGTGTCCCTGTGTGTGTAACAAGCATAGTGTGTGTCCCTGTGTGTGTAACAAGCATAGTGTGTGTCCCTGTGTGTGTAACAAGCATAGTGTGCGTCCCTGTGTGTGTAACAAGCATAGTGTGCGTCCCTGTGTGTGTAACAAGCATAGTGTGCGTCCCTGTGTGTGTAACAAGCATAGTGTGTGTCCCTGTGTGTGTAACAAGCATAGTGTGTCCCTGTGTGTGTAACAAGCATAGTGTGTCTCTGTGTGTGTAACAAGCATAGTGTGTCCCTGTGTGTGTAACAAGCATAGTGTGTGTCCCTGTGTGTGTAACAAGCATAGTGTGTCTCTGTGTATGTAACAAGCATAGTGTGTGTCCCTGTGTGTGTAACAAGCATAGTGTGTCCCCCTGTGTGTGTAACAAGCATAGTGTGTCTCTGTGTATGTAACAAGCATAGTGTGTGTCCCTGTGTGTGTAACAAGCATAGTGTGTGTCCCTGTGTGTGTAACAAGCATTTTAGAATATTATGCACTCTTTCTTTCCCACTCTGCCATGTTTTGTCAGTGTGTGTGTGTGTGTGTGTGTGTGTGTGTGTGTCTGTCATCCAGGTTTGTGTGTGTGCGAGTGTGTTTGTGTGTCTCTTTGTATATGTGTATATGTGTGTGTGTGTGTGAGTGTGTTTGTGTGTATCTTTGTGTATGTGTGTGTGTGTGTGTGTGTGTATATGGGTGTAAGAGAGAGAGAAAGAGAGAAAGAGAAAATTCCCGGTCAGGCACTCTCTGCAGACAGCTAAACCGTCTCTGTGTGACGTGAAGGACCTCCTCCTCCGACACAGACCAGCAGTAATGGCGGACTTCGACAACTACGATGAGCGGGACCGGGCCTACGGGAGCTTCGGTGGCGGCAGAGGGTGAGTCTCATCTCCGCGCGGCGGCTGTGGCGCGTGCCTCAAACATAAACCGTTGGATTGTCGCCGTGTTTCCCGCTGCTTTCCGTACTGAGCCTCGGCGCCAGGCAACCAGGCCCCGGAGCTTCTCCCGGGCAGTGGTAGCTTAGCAGACCGCTCATGAGTCGACTGAGGCCAGGGGCAACCGTTTGGAAACACCGCGGTCTCGGGGGCTAACAAGCTAACTGTTAGCAAAGAGGCTAGCGAAACCAACGGGTAAACAGGCTAACTGTTAGCAAAGAGGCTAGCGAAACCAACGGGTGAACAGGCTAATTGTTAGCAACGAGGCTAGCGAAACAAACTGGTAAACAGGCTAACTGTTAGCAAAGAGGCTAGCGAAATAAACGGGCAAACAGGCTAACTGTTAGCAATGGAAGGTAGCGAAACTATCGCACGGACGTTGTGGGATTACACCGGTCTTCGTGGCAAAAATCACGTTAATCAGTTTAGTGTGTGTAACAATGAACCGGTCCCGGTGAGAGGCCGGGCGGAGCGGGGCCGAAGGCCGCGGCAGGTGGACTGGTTGGCGGATCTTTAGCTGCAGGTTGCCCGCATGGCTGCATCATGTGTCCGCCGCTGCAGAGCCATCCACAGTTACCAAAACAGGGGTTATTGCCGCAATAAGTTACACTTACGTGGAGTTTGACTTATAAGTTATATATATATATACAAACAATAAATACAGAAACTAATGTATTAAAACAGGAGGCTGGATGTGGATCATGGCTTCTATTTATGTAGATATTCTGATCTGGGCTGATGGATCACGTTATTTAAGATAAAATAAGGACATATCTCTTGTTTTGCATATTTTAAGAAATAAAAGTCCTAATTTTTAAGAACAGGTCATGACAAAAGTTTTGTAGGATATTTCTTTTTAAAACGTAATATTTCAGGGTGTAAAAATGTATAGAAATGGGTAATATTTCAATAAATAAGATGTGAAAAACGTAATATTGGAAAAAAGTTGCGAAAAATGGCAATAATTTCATTAAAAAATCATAAAATTTTAAAAACATATTTTTTATAAATTTAAGACTTACATAAATTGGTTAATGGTGAGTTTTGTGTAGTTAATATCAGGTTAGCAGAAGTCTGAAGGTTTCTTTAAGGAGCTGAAATCTGGGGGCACATAAACAATGGCTCCCCATGGCTCAAAACAGACGTAAACAAGTGTGTGTGTCTCTCTGACTAAGTGTGTGTCTGTGTTTGTGTGTGTGTGTATGCGCGCTAGGGCTGTGTGTGTGTGTGTGTGTGTGTGTGTGTGTGTGTGTGTGTGTCTGTGTGTGTGGGGCTGACTGAGTGTGTGTGTGTGTGAGTCTGACTGAGTGTGTGTGTGTGTGTGGGTCTGACTGAGTGTGTGTGTGTGAGTCTGACTGTGTGTGTGTGTGAGTCTGACTGTGTGTGTGTGTGAGTCTGACTGTGTGTGTGTGTGTGTGTCTGACTGTGTGTGTGTGTGTGTGTGTGTTTTGTCTCCCACCGATCACCAAAGTAGTATAAATGGAGAAAAAGATGATTATTTTGCTGCGTTCTGTTTTACAAAAACATGAACCCTGCACACACGGGAACACCTCCGCTGTCTGGGAACAGCTAACGTTAGTGACCCCCCCCCATCACTTTTTCTGATTTGTCGCTTTTTCTATTTTATTTCACACTAGGAGGAGATTACATTAATATGGCGGCAGGTTACCCAACGTGGCCTCGTACAGAAAGATATCCTCATGACGTAGTGTAGACGTAGCGACGTAGTGTAGACGTAGCGACGTAGTGTAGACGTAGTGACGTAGTGTAGACGTAGCAACGTAGTGACGTAGTGTAGACGTAGTGACGTAGTCTTCCAGTTCATACAGCGACCAGCGATGAGTACGGGAATAAGAGTTAGTTAGGAAGCACTGAGCACTCTGGTACATAGAATATCTAAAAGGTGGAGAGTAATAGAGGCAGCCTGCACGGAGACAACACCACCACAACACCTAAAAGGCAGCCTGCATGGAGACAACACCACCACAACACCTAAAAGGCAGCCTGCATGGAGACAACACCACCACAACACCTAAAAAGGCAGCCTGCACGGAGACAACACCACCACAACACCTAAAAGGCAGCCTGCATGGAGACAACACCACCACAACACCTAAAAGGCAGCCTGCACGGAGACAACACCACCAGAACACCTAAAAAGCAGCCTGCACGGAGACAGCAACACCAGAACACCTAAAAAGCAGCCTGCACGGAGACAACACCACCACAACACCTAAAAAGCAGCCTGCATGGAGACAACACCACCACAACACCTAAAAAGACAGCCTGCACGGAGACAACACCACCAGAACACTTAAAAGGCAGCCTGCACGGAGACAACACCACCACAACACCTAAAAAGGCAGCCTGCATGGAGACAACACCACCACAACACCTAAAAAGGCAGCCTGCATGGAGACAACACCACCAGAACACCTAAAAAGGCAGCCTGCACGGAGACAACACCACCACAACACCTAAAAAGCAGCCTGCATGGAGACAACACCACCAGAACA
>JABXJD010000306.1:207500-220000 GCA_013375575.1 Percina caprodes
TGTGAGACAGACAGACAGTCAGTGTAGAGAGACAGAGTGTGAGACAGACAGACAGTCAGTGTAGAGAGACAGAGTGTGAGACAGTCAGTGTAGAGAGACAGAGTGTGAGACAGACAGTGTAGAGAGACAGAGTGTGAGACAGTCAGTGTAGAGAGACAGAGTGTGAGACAGTCAGTGTAGAGAGACAGAGTGTGAGACAGACAGTGTAGAGACAGAGTGTGAGACAGACAGACAGTGTAGAGAGACAGAGTGTGAGACAGACAGTGTAGAGAGACAGAGTGTGAGACAGACAGACAGTGTAGAGAGACAGAGTGTGAGACAGACAGACAGTGTAGAGAGACAGAGTGTGAGACAGACAGACAGTCAGTGTAGAGAGACAGAGTGTGAGACAGACAGACAGTCAGTGTAGAGAGACAGAGTGTGAGACAGTCAGTGTAGAGAGACAGAGTGTGAGACAGACAGACAGACAGTCAGTGTAGAGAGACAGAGTGTGAGACAGACAGTGTAGAGAGACAGAGTGTGAGACAGACAGACAGACAGTGTAGAGAGACAGAGTGTGAGACAGACAGACAGACAGTGTAGAGAGACAGAGTGTGAGACAGACAGACAGACAGTGTAGAGAGACAGAGTGTGAGACAGACAGTGTAGAGAGACAGAGTGTGAGACAGTCAGTGTAGAGAGACAGAGTGTGAGACAGACAGACAGACAGTGTAGAGAGACAGAGTGTGAGACAGACAGACAGTCAGTGTAGAGAGACAGAGTGTGAGACAGACAGACAGTCAGTGTAGAGAGACAGAGTGTGAGACAGACAGACAGTGTAGAGAGACAGAGTGTGAGACAGACAGACAGACAGTGTAGAGAGACAGAGTGTGAGACAGACAGTGTAGAGAGACAGAGTGTGAGACAGACAGACAGTCAGTGTAGAGAGACAGAGTGTGAGACAGACAGACAGTCAGTGTAGAGAGACAGAGTGTGAGACAGACAGACAGTCAGTGTAGAGAGACAGAGTGTGAGACAGACAGACAGTGTAGAGACAGAGTGTGAGACAGACAGACAGACAGTGTAGAGAGACAGAGTGTGAGACAGTCAGTGTAGAGAGACAGAGTGTGAGACAGACAGACAGACAGTGTAGAGAGACAGAGTGTGAGACAGACAGACAGTCAGTGTAGAGAGACAGAGTGTGAGACAGACAGACAGACAGACAGTCAGTGTAGAGAGACAGAGTGTGAGACAGACAGACAGACAGTCAGTGTAGAGAGACAGAGTGTGAGACAGACAGACAGACAGTCAGTGTAGAGAGACAGACACTATGTGAAACGTAGTTTGGTGTAAATAAAGTTTTATTCAGACTTGGAGGAGGAAGCCTCTTCTTCATCCTTTCACTCTTCATCCCTTCATCATGTCATCCTCACCTCCACCCTAACTCCTTGTTTCCTTTCCTTTTCCAGCTTCCTTTCCTCTGAACTTAACTAATGAAACTAATTAAATCTGTCTGCTGCTTCTCTGACATCTCCTCTCTGATTGGCTGATGGACTAACAAGCTCCGCCTCTCAGTGCTGTTCTCCAGATACTTCAGAAAGAGACTCCTCCCTCTTTCTCTCCACCTCTCTCTCTCTCTCTCCCCTTGTCTCCCTCTCTGTCTCTCTCTCTCCCCCTCTCTGTCTCTCTCTGTCTCTCTCTCTCTCTCTCCCCCTCTCTCTCTCTCTCTCTCCCCTTGTCTCCCTCTCCCTCCCTCTCTCCTCTCTCCCCCTTTCTGTCTCCCTCCCTCTCTCTCTCTTCCTCTCTCCTCTCTCCCTCCCTCTCTCCTCTCTCCTGTCTCCCTCTCCCTCCCTTCCTCTCTTCCTGTCTCCCTCCCTCCCTCCCTCTCTCTCCCCCTCTCTCTCCCCCTCTCTGTCTCCCTCTCTCCCCCTCTCTCTCTCTCTCTCTCTCTCTCTCTCCCCCTCTCTCTCCCCCTCTCTGTCTCTCTCTCTCCCCCTCTCTGTCTCCCTCTCTCCCTCTCTCTCTCTCTGTCTCCCTCTCTGTCTCTCTCTCTCTCTCTCCCCCCTCTCCCCTCTCTCCCCTCTCTGTCTCCCTCTCTCCCCTCTCTGTCTCTCTCTCTCTCTCTCTCCTCTCTGTCTCCCTCTCTCCCCTCTCTGTCTCTCTCTCTCCCTCTCTCTCCCCTCTCTCCCTCTCTCTCCCCTCTCTCTCTCCCTCTCTCCCCCTCTCTCTCTCTCTCCCTCTCTCTCTCTCTCTCCCCTCTCCCTCCCTCTCTCCTCTCTCCCCCTTTCTGTCTCCCTCCCTCCCTCCCTCTCTCTCCTCCCTCCCTCTATCTCTCCCTCTCTCTCTCTTCCTCTCTCCTCTCTCTCTCCTGTCTCCCTCTCCCTCCCTTCCTCTCTTCCTGTCTCCCTCTACCTCCCTCACTCTCTCTCTCTCTCTTCCTCCCTCCCTCCCTCTCTCTCCTCCCTCCCTCTCTCTCCTCTCTCTCTCCTTCCTTCCCTCTATCTCTCTCCCCCCCCTCCCCCTCCTCTCAGTGTTAACTCCCCCCTGTGTTCTCCAGGGCGAGGAGGATCTCGAGGAGCTCCCAGAGGAGGAGGAGGAGGACGAGACTCTCGTGAGGACTTCGACCAACAGGGAGGAGGTGATGTCAATGAGTTCAGCAGCCGACCAATCAGAGCCCTGCACAGGGGCGGGACAATATCCCCGAGCTAACCAACCAAATCAGGGCCAGAGTTTAAAGATAATTATTTTAAGATAATAATCTAACATAATTAAAGGCTAACTTTAATTAGGCTAACAGTCGTGCTGCTCTATACACGCTAAAAGTAGTGATTATTAACATGGAGTCTGGTGGAGATATGCTGCTCTATACACGCTAAAAGTAGTGATTATTTACATGGAGTCTGGTGGAGATATGCTGCTCTATACACGCTAAAAGTAGTGATTATTAACATGGAGTCTGGTGGAGATATGCTGCTCTATACACGCTAAAAGTAGTGATTATTTACATGGAGTCTGGTGGAGATATGCTGCTCTATACACGCTAAAAGTAGTGATTATTTACATGGAGTCTGGTGGAGATATGCTGCTCTATACACGCTAAAAGTAGTGATTATTAACATGGAGTCTGGTGAAGATATGCTGCTCTATACATGCTAAAAGTAGTGATTATTTACATGGAGTCTGGTGGAGATATGCTGCTCTATACACGCTAAAAGTAGTGATTATTTACATGGAGTCTGGTGGAGATATGCTGCTCTATACACGCTAAAAGTAGTGATTATTTACATGGAGTCTGGTGGAGATATGCTGCTCTATACACGCTAAAAGTAGTGATTATTTACATGGAGTCTGGTGGAGATATGCTGCTCTATACACGCTAAAAGTAGTGATTATTTACATGGAGTCTGGTGGAGATATGCTGCTCTATACACGCTAAAAGTAGTGATTATTTACATGGAGTCTGGTGGAGATATGCTGCTCTATACACGCTAAAAGTAGTGATTATTTACATGGAGTCTGGTGGAGATATGCTGCTCTATACACGCTAAAAGTAGTGATTATTTACATGGAGTCTGGTGGAGATATGCTGCTCTATACACGCTAAAAGTAGTGATTATTTACATGGAGTCTGGTGGAGATATGCTGCTCTATACACGCTAAAAGTAGTGATTATTTACATGGAGTCTGGTGGAGATATGCTGCTCTATACACGCTAAAAGTAGTGATTATTAACATGGAGTCTGGTGGAGATATGCTGCTCTATACACGCTAAAAGTAGTGATTATTTACATGGAGTCTGGTGGAGATATGCTGCTCTATACACGCTAAAAGTAGTGATTATTTACATGGAGTCTGGTGGAGATATGCTGCTCTATACACGCTAAAAGTAGTGATTATTAACATGGAGTCTGGTGGAGATATGCTGCTCTATACACGCTAAAAGTAGTGATTATTAACATGGAGTCTGGTGGAGATATGCTGCTCTATACACGCTAAAAGTAGTGATTATTTACATGGAGTCTGGTGGGTTAGGTGACATCTGTCCTGTAGGGTAACATTACAGCTTGTTTCTCCCTGATGCTGAACATCTGTCCTGTAGGGTAACATTACAGCTTGTTTCTACCTGATGATGAACATCTGTCTTGTAGGGTAACATTACAGCTTGTTTCTACCTGATGATGAACATCTGTCCTGTAGGGTAACATTACAGCTTGTTTCTACCTGATGATGAACATCTGTCTTGTAGGGTAACATTACAGCTTGTTTCTACCTGATGATGAACATCTGTCCTGTAGGGTAACATTACAGCTTGTTTCTCCCTGATGAACATCTGTCCTGTAGGGTAACATTACAGCTTGTTTCTCCCTGATGATGAACATCTGTCCTGTAGGGTAACATTACAGCTTGTTTCTACCTGATGATGAACATCTGTCCTGTAGGGTAACATTACAGCTTGTTTCTACCTGATGATGAACATCTGTCCTGTAGGGTAACATTACAGCTTGTTTCTCCCTGATGATGAACATCTGTCCTGTAGGGTAACATTACAGCTTGTTTCTACCTGATGCTGAACATCTGTCCTGTAGGGTAACATTACAGCTTGTTTCTCCCTGATGATGAACATCTGTCCTGTAGGGTGACATTACAGCTTGTTTCTACCTGATGATGAACATCTGTCCTGTAGGGTAACATTACAGCTTGTTTCTCCCTGATGATGAACATCTGTCCTGTAGGGTAACATTACAGCTTGTTTCTACCTGATGATGAACATCTGTCCTGTAGGGTAACATTACAGCTTGTTTCTACCTGATGATGAACATCTGTCCTGTAGGGTAACATTACAGCTTGTTTCTACCTGATGATGAACATCTGTCCTGTAGGGTGACATTACAGCTTGTTTCTACCTGATGATGAACATCTGTCCTGTAGGGTAACATTACAGCTTGTTTCTCCCTGATGTTGAACATCTGTCCTGTAGGGTAACATTACAGCTTGTTTCTCCCTGATGATGAACATCTGTCCTGTAGGGTAACATTACAGCTTGTTTCTCCCTGATGATGAACATCTGTCCTGTAGGGTAACATTACAGCTTGTTTCTCCCTGATGCTGAACATCTGTCCTGTAGGGTAACATTACAGCTTGTTTCTCCCTGATGATAAACATCTGTCCTGTAGGGTAACATTACAGCTTGTTTCTCCCTGATGCTGAACATCTGTCCTGTAGGGTAACATTACAGCTTGTTTCTCCCTGATGCTGAACATCTGTCCTGTAGGGTAACATTACAGCTTGTTTCTCCCTGATGCTGAACATCTGTCCTGTAGGGTAACATTACAGCTTGTTTCTCCCTGATGATGAACATCTGTCCTGTAGGGTAACATTACAGCTTGTTTCTACCTGATGATGAACATCTGTCCTGTAGGGTAACATTACAGCTTGTTTCTACTTGATGATGAACATCTGTCCTGTAGGGTAACATTACAGCTTGTTTCTCCCTGATGATGATGATACCTTCCCTGATTTTGTCCCATCATGCATTTCACCTCCCATCTCATGCTCACCAGTCACCTTACAGGTGACAGACTCTGCAGGACAGCTGATGGCGTCTGTCTCTCTGTCTCTTGCTGCCTGTCTGTCTCTCTGTTTTCTTCAGTTCTTGTCTCTGTGTCGCTGCAGGTTTCAGAGACGATGACTTCATGGGGGGGCGGAGTCGAGGCGGTGGTCGCCCCGGTGACAGACGGGGGGGCCCCGGGGCCGGGGGACCGGGGGGACCGGGAGCAGGAGGACCGGCTCGCTTCAGAGAAGGACCCCCCCGCGGAGGAGGAGCCACAGACTTCAGGGAACCGTCTGAAGGTGACACTACTTCCTGTTTCGAGGGGGAGTGTGTGTGTGTGTGTGTGTGTGTGTGTGTGTGTGTGTGTGTGTGTGTGTGTGTGTGTGTGTGTGTGTGTGTGTGTGTGTGTGTGTGTGTGTGTGTGTGTGTGTGTGTGTGTGTGTGTGTGTGTGTGTGTGTGTGTGTGTGTGTGTGTGTGTGTGTGTGTGTGTGTGTGTGTGTGTGTGTGTGTGTGTGTGTGTGTGTGTGTGTGTGTGTGTGTGTGTGTGTGTGTGTCTTTTTTAACAACATGAATCTAATCGTGTAATTCGTAGTAGATTTCAGAAATCTAATTGTTTAACTTTTTACCCCCATGTCTGCTTGTCTTCTCCCCGTCTGCTTGTCTTCTCCCCCTCCCCGTCTGCTTGTCTTCTCTCCCCCAGAGGAGCGTGCACAGCGGCCCCGGCTGCAGCTGAAGCCCCGGACCGTCTCTGAGCCGCTGAACCAGGTCGCCAACCCCAACTCTGCCATCTTTGGTGGGGCCAAGCCGCGAGAGGAGGTGATCCCCAAAGACAAGCCTTAAGAGACTGGAGGGGGGGCACGGAGGGGGGGGCGGGGCGGGGGGGCGCAGCAGCGAGTACGGGTGGAAATCATCCAAGTTTTATCCCCATACAATATAACACTGACATAAAGCAGTTTTATACCCGGGGGGGGGGAGACACGGATGGGGGGCACTGGGGGGGGGGCACCAGACGCCTCCGAGACCATATTATTGTGGTTTTCAACATATTTCAATATTCTGCGGTATTATTATATATAATAACGGATCCGTACTGCACCCCCCATTTCCACCTGAGGCCACAATGATCCCGTATCTTATCTAATCCCCATGCCTTGCTCAAGGGCCGACGCAGCGTAGAGGATCAAAGGACTTCCACAGCTCGGATAAAAGACGAGAAAAAGACAATCAATGGCGTTCGAGAAGTTGCATCATTATTATTATTAATATTATCATTATTATTATATTATTATTATTTTATTATTATATTATTATTATATTATTATTATTACATTATTATTATTACATTATTATTATTACATTATTATTATTATATTATTATTATTATTATATTATTATTATTATATTATTATTATTATATTATTTATATTATATTATTATTATTATATTATTATTATATTATTATTAGTAGTAGTACAGGCCGCCCCACATCCTTTACATCCAGTAACGCTACAAAAACACAGCTCTATCCCCATTGGCTCCCAGCTTTCAGCTGCACCAATCACATCGCTGTATCTGATGTGGGCGGGGCCAGAGGCAAGCTGAACCAATAAGATTGCTGTATCTGATGTGGGCGGGACCAGAGGCGAGCTGCACCAATCACGGGGGAACGTGGGGTCTGCAGGTTGTTAAAGTAGAGATAAATAATATAAAGTAGGAGTCTAACATGCCCCCATCACCACGGGGGCAGATGGGGGCTGGGCTAAATGTGGGCGGAGCTAACGGTTGGGCGCCATCTGGTGGAGATCAGGCAGAAACCTCATTATAGATCCTAATGAACAGGAAATGGGTGGAGCCGGTCTTCCTGACGCCTTTGGGCAAGTGGGCGGAGTCAAACGTTGGCTCCGCCCCCTGCCCCCCCAACCCCCCCGGACTCGTAGACACACTTCTTTCTTTCTAGATGTTTCCATTTGACTTTGTTCCCATTCTCATGTTTTCTTATCTCATCAACAGCTGTAAAGGACCCCCACCCCGAGAGACAGAAAGAGGTGAAGACAGAAACAAAATGGCCGTTGTTGATGTTGTTGTTTGTAAGATGTCACAATGTGGATCAGGTTGGGCTTCAGTGAGGAAGGAGGGAGGGAGAGAGACGGGGGCTTCTTCTGCCGGTCTGTGATTGGTCCGTTTTTCTTCTGCCGGTCTGTGATTGGTCCGTTTTTCTTCTGCCGGTCTGTGATTGGTCCGTTTTTCTTCTGCCGGTCTGTGATTGGTCCGTTTTTCTTCTGCCGGTCTGTGATTGGTCCTTCGTCTCCGTTTCTTTTCGCTTTCTCAGGACGCATCAAAGCGACGTTTTAGAGGAAATATTTTGATTCTTTCAGCGATTTTTAAAAACTTTTGTCACTTTGAAGTTTTTTTAAACTTTTTGTCTCTTTCTTTGAAGTTTTTGTCTCTTTCTTTGAAGTTTTTGTCAATTTTTTTGAAGTTTTTGTCACATTTCAAAGTTTTCTTTGAAGTTTTTGTCTCTTTCTTTGAAGTTTTTGTCAATTTCTTTGAAGTTTTTGTCTCTTTCTTTGAAGTCTTTGTCAATTTTTTTGAAGTTTTTGTCACATTTCAAAGTTTTCTTTGAAGTTTTTGTCTCTTTCTTTGAAGTTTTTGTCAATTTCTTTGAAGTTTTTGTCTCTTTCTTTGAAGTTTTTGTCAATTTCTTTGAAGTTTTTGTCTCTTTCTTTGAAGTTTTTGTCTCTTTCTTTGAAGTTTTTGTCTCTTTCTTTGAAGTTTTTGTCTCTTTCTTTGAAGTTTTTGTCAATTTCTTTGAAGTTTTTGTCTCTTTCTTTGAAGTTTTTGTCTTTCTCTGACGGTACGTTTTATTTTGACGCTTTCAACGCTTTTTTTCTTAGATTATTTTGTCGTTTTTGTCACTTTCATTACGATTGTTTAGACTTTGAAGAAAGGAAGGAAGACGGGGGAAATAAGAGAGAAAGATAGGAGGGAGGAAGGGAGGGAGGAAGAGAGAAAGGAAGGATGGATGGAAGGAAGGAAGAAAGAAACAAAGGAAGGCAGACGGGGAAACTACTGAGAAACAAAGACGTAAGATGTGATTTTTCCCTGTTAATTTGACTCTTTCCTTCCTTTTGTTCTTTCTTTTTGTTCTTCTTCCATCTGTCTTCGATGCAGCTTCCCTGACTCATTTAAACCCGCCGCACGCCGCCGCCGCACGCCGCCAGACGGTGGCGCTAACGCATCATGTCATCGGCGGGAAACAAGAAGAAATGTAAAAAAGGTTTTTGTGCTGTTGTTTTTGTTACTTCAGTGAGTTGCATCTGCCGCCAACATAATAACAATAAAGTTTTGTAAAAATTGAACAGTTTTGAATGAGAATCCAAATGCAGTTTGGTTTGTAGATAAAAGTAGAAATGTTCCGGCGCCGTGGACGCCCCGAAACGCTGGTGTCTGCGAGTACCGATCCCAGACCGCGCTGGTCCCCCTCCCCGGAAAATAGTCTATTTATGTTATTGGACGGGACTGTTAAAGAAAGTTCTGTAACAACGCGTTAAGTAATAAAAGCTGCAAAAACATTTAAACTTCACCAAACCCACCAGACTCCATGTAAATAATCACTACTTTTAGTGTGTATAGAGCAGCATATCTCCACCAGACTCCATGTAAATAATCACTACTTTTAGTGTGTATAGAGCAGCATATCTCCACCAGACTCCATGTTAATAATCACTACTTTTAGCGTGTATAGAGCAGCATATCTCCACATGTAAATGGGTGAATTAAGAGTTTATTCCAACCAGACCAGAGTGGTGATTGGTGGAACAGTGGAAAGATGAACTAAGACGGCTTTTGGTAGTTTTATTTAGTTTCTGTCCTCTTTGAATGAATTGTGTGTTTCACAGTGATTAAAAAGTAGTGATTATTTACATGGAGTCTGGTGGAGATATGCTGCTCTATACACACTAAAAGTAGTGATTATTAACATGGAGTCTGGTGGAAATATGCTGCTCTATACACACTAAAAGTAGTGATTATTTACATGGAGTCTGGTGGAGATATGCTGCTCTATACACGCTAAAAGTAGTGATTATTTACATGGAGTCTGGTGGGTTTGGTGATGGTGATTTCTGTTTCATGTTAAACTAAAAGGATCTTCCTCTTTAACTAAAGGTCTATCTCTGTAGGGATCCATCCCATAATGTTATCACACCCTTAGAATAATAATCTGAGGTTGTCAGCGACAACAATACAACTTTTAATGGATTTAAATCCAATTTACAGCTTGTTTCTCGCTTAAAACTGAACCGATTTCAAAGATTGTTTTTCCCATCAGTCACTTACACTCAGAAACAAAGACAAGAGACACACACAAATAAAGACACACACATACACAAAGACACACTCACACAGACGCACAAAGACACACAGGCGCTCCCCGGGTGTGGGATCGGTACTCGGTCTCTGAACTGAATCCTGTAACGTTGCATTCCCGCGTCTTCTTCTTTTATTTTTTTATTTTACACTTTCTCGACCTCTTGTGGCCACGGTAACCGCCGGTAACCCCTGGTAACCAGGACCGGGGCCAGTGGGGCGGGGGTGCATCCCGAGCGTCTGTCCCGCGTCGCTTTGTGTCTGATCAGCTGCTTCATGTTCTACAGAATAACTTGTTGGTATTTTATCTTATTTTCCTACACTGTTTATGGCAATAAAACCTTCATCATCACTGGAACGTGTCTGATTTCAGGGGGGTTAAAGGTCATGCCTCTCCGGGGGGGGGGGGGTTAAAGGTCATTCCTCTCCGTGGGGGATGAAGAGTAATGCTCCCCGTCTGTGGGGGGGAATAAACAGTAATCTTCGCTCTGCTCCCGCATCTCTGTCTCCTTATTACTGGAGGGGGGGGATGGAGGGAAGGGGGGAGGAAAGGAAAGAGGACAGAAGAAGGGAAGGATGTAGGGAAGGGGGAGGAATATAACGACTCTTCCTGAAACATTAAGGCTATATAAAGGCTACTTAAGGCTAAATAAAGGCTACTTAAGGCTTTATAAAGGCTACTTAAGGCTTTATAAAGGCTACTTAAGGCTTTATAAAGGCTACTTAAGGCTTTATAAAGGCTACTTAAGGCTATATAAAGGCTACTTAAGGCTTTATAAAGGCTAAATAAAGGCTACTTAAGGCTTTATTAAGGCTACTTAAGGCTATATAAAGGCTATTTAAGGCCTTATAAAGGCTACGTAAGGCTATATAAAGGTTACACAAGGCTATATTAAGGCTAAGACTCTATCAAAACCATATACTAGGTTCTAGGCCCCCTATCAAAAACATGTACTAGGTTCTAGAACCCTATCAAAACCATGTACTAGGTTCTAGAACGCTATCAAAACCATGTACTAGGTTCTAGAACCTGTCAAAAACGTACAAGGTTCTAGAACCCTGTCAAAACCATGTACCAGGTTCTAGAACCCTATCAAAACCATGTACCAGGTTCTAGAACCTTATCAAAACTATGTACTAGGTTCAAGAACCCTGTCAAAACCATGTACTAGGTTCTAGAACCCTGTCAAAACCATGTACTAGGTTCTAGAACCCTGTCAAAACCATGTACTAGGTTCTAGACACCTATCAAAAACATGTACTAGGTTCTAGAACCTGTCAAAACCATGTACTATGTTCTAGAACTCTATCAAAACCATGTACTAGGTTCTAGGCCCCTATCAAAACCATGTACTAGGTTCTAGAACCATATCAAAAACATATACTAGGTTCTTGAACCCTATCAAAACCATGTACTAGGTTCTAGAACCCTATCAAAACCATGTACTAGGTACTAGAACCCTGTCAAAACCATGTACTAGGTTCTAGAACCCTATCAAAACCATGTACTAGGTTCTAGAACCCTATCACAACCATGTACTAGGTTCTAGAACCCTATCAAAACCATGTACTAGGTTCTAGAACGCTATCAAAACCATGTACTAGGTTCTAGAACCCTGTCAAAAACGTACAAGGTTCTAGAACCCTGTCAAAACCATGTACCAGGTTCTAGAACCCTATCAAAACCATGTACCAGGTTCTAGAACCTTATCAAAACTATGTACTATGTTCAAGAACCCTGTCAAAACCATGTACTAGGTTCTAGAACCCTATCAAAACCATGTACTAGGTTCTAGAACCCTATCAAAAACATGTACTAGGTTCTAGAACTTGTCAAAACCATGTACTATGTTCTAGAACTCTATCAAAACCATGTACTAGGTTCTAGGCCCCTATCAAAACCATGTACTAGGTTCTAGAACTCTATCAAAACCATGTACTAGGTTCTAGAACTCTATCAAAACCATGTACTAGGTTCTAGAACCCTATCAAAACCATGTACTAGGTTCTAGACACCTATCAAAACCATGTACCAGGTTCTAGAACCTTATCAAAACTATGTACTAGGTTCTAGAACCATATCAAAAACATACTAGGTTCTAGAACCCTATAAAAACTATGTACTAGGTTCTAGAACCCAATCAAAACCATGTACTAGGTACTAGAACCCTGTCAAAACCATGTACTAGGTTCTAGAACCCTATCAAAACCATGTACTAGGTTCTAGAACCCTGTCAAAACCATGTACTAGGTTCTAGAACCCTATCAAAACCATGCACTAGGTTTTAGAACCCTATCAAAACCATGTACTAGGTTCTAGTACCCTATCAAAACCATGTACTAGGTTCTAGAACCCTGTCAAAACCATGTACTAGGTTCTAGAACCCTATCAAAACCATGTACTATGTTCTAGAACCCTATCAAAACCATGTACTAGGTTCTAGAACCCTATCAAAACCATGTACTAGGTTCTAGAACCCTGTCAAAACCATGTACTAGGTTCTAGAACCCTATCAAAACCATGTACTAGGTTCTATAACCCTTTCAAAACCATGTACTAGGTTCTAGGACCCTATCAAAACCATGTACCAGGTTCTAGAA
>JABXJD010000306.1:225000-240000 GCA_013375575.1 Percina caprodes
TTATTTACATGGAGTCTGGTGGAGATATGCTGCTCTATACACACTAAAAGTAGTGATTATTTACATGGAGTCTGGTGGAGATATGCTGCTCTATACACACTAAAAGTAGTGATTATTTACATGGAGTCTGGTGGAGATATGCTGCTCTATACACACTAAAAGTAGTGATTATTAACATGGAGTCTGGTGGAGATATGCTGCTCTATACACACTAAAAGTAGTGATTATTTACATGGAGTCTGGTGGAGATATGCTGCTCTATACACGCTAAAAGTAGTGATTATTTACATGGAGTCTGGTGGAGATACGCTGCTCTATACACGCTAAAAGTAGTGATTATTTACATGGAGTCTGGTGGAGATATGCTGCTCTATACACACTAAAAGTAGTGATTATTTACATGGAGTCTGGTGGAGATATGCTGCTCTATACACACTAAAAGTAGTGATTATTAACATGGAGTCTGGTGGAGATATGCTGCTCTATACACACTAAAAGTAGTGATTATTTACATGGAGTCTGGTGGAGATATGCTGCTCTATACACACTAAAAGTAGTGATTATTTACATGGAGTCTGGTGGAGATATGCTGCTCTATACACGCTAAAAGTAGTGATTATTAACATGGAGTCTGGTGGAGATATGCTGCTCTATACATGCTAAAAGTAGTGATTATTAACATGGAGTCTGGTGGAGATATGCTGCTCTATACATGCTAAAAGTAGTGATTATTTACATGGAGTCTGGTGGAGATATGCTGCTCTATACACTCTAAAAGTAGTGATTATTTACATGGAGTCTGGTGGAGATATGCTGCTCTATACACACTAAAAGTAGTGATTATTTACATGGAGTCTGGTGGAACGTCTGTAATCTCTGAAAGTGTTTCCTGTTCAGGAGGAGTTGGTGGAGCTGGTTCTGGGTCAGCAGTCTTCTCCATCCAGCGACTCCGTCCCCGAGACCCTGACCCCCCCGGACCCCCCCTCCGTGAACCCTCACATGTTCACCTTGACCCCTGACCCCCCTGACCCCACCCCTGAACCCCCTGCCCCACCACCAGACCTACCTACCGCCCAGCCTGAAGCCCCGCCCACAGAGACCCAACCCCAGCCCGACGTTCAGGATGAAGACCAGGTAGACGTTCTTGTGTCTGTGTGTCTCTGTCTGACTGTATCACTGTCTGTCTGTCGGACTGCCTGTCTGTCTGACTGTGTGCTGTCTGGTCCCCAGGTGTCGGACCCTGAGGACCCCGAGGACCCCCCGGTGGGGGGCCGCCGGGCATCCCTGTCGGACCTGTCTGGTCCCGAGGACGTGGAGGTCCTGAGCGTCCGCCAGCTGAAGGAGATCCTGGCCCGGAACTTCGTCAACTACAAAGGCTGCTGTGAGAAATGGGAGCTGATGGAGAGAGTGAGACGGCTGTACCAGGACCAGCAGACCCTCAGAGGTACACACACACACACACCAGGACCAGCAGACCCTCAGAGGTACACACACACACCAGGACCAGCAGACCCTCAGAGGTACACACACACACACACCAGGACCAGCAGACCCTCAGAGGTACACACACACACCAGGACCAGCAGACCCTCAGAGGTACACACACACACACCAGGACCAGCAGACCCTCAGAGGTACACACAAACACACCCACCAGGACCAGCAGACCCTCAGAGGTACACACACACACACCCACCAGGACCAGCAGACCCTCAGAGGTACACACACACACACACCCACCAGGACCAGCAGACCCTCAGAGGTACACACACACACACACACACACCAGGACCAGCAGACCCTCAGAGGTACACACACACACACACCCACCAGGACCAGCAGACCCTCAGAGGTACACACACAGACACACCAGGACCAGCAGACCCTCAGAGGTACACACACACACACCCACCAGGACCAGCAGACCCTCAGAGGTACACACACACACACACACACCAGGACCAGCAGACCCTCAGAGGTACACACACACCCACCAGGACCAGCAGACCCTCAGAGGTACACACACACACACACACCCACCAGGACCAGCAGACCCTCATAGGTACATACACACCCACCAGGACCAGCAGACCCTCAGAGGTACACACACACACACACACCCACCAGGACCAGCAGACCCTCAGAGGTACACACACACCCACCAGGACCAGTAGACCCTCAGAGGTACACACACACACACACACCAGGACCAGCAGACCCTCAGAGGTACACACACACACACACACCAGCACCAGTGGACACTCAGAGGTACACACACCCCCACCAGGACCAGCAGACCCTCAGAGGTACACACACACACACACCCACCAGGACCAGCAGACCCTCATAGGTACACACACACCCACCAGGACCAGCAGACCCTCAGAGGTACACACACACAAACACCCACCAGGACCAGCAGACCCTCAGGGGTACACACACACCCACCAGGACCAGTAGACCCTCAGAGGTACACACACACACACCACGACCAGCAGACCCTCAGAGGTACACACACACACACACCAGGACCAGCAGACCCTCAGAGGTACACACACACACACACCAGGACCAGCAGACCCTCAGAGGTACACACACACCCACCAGGACCACTAGACCCTCAGAGGTACACACACACCCACCAGGACCAGCAGACCCTCAGAGGTACACACACACACACACACACCCACCAGGGCCAGCAGATCCTCAGAGGTACACACACACACACCAGGACCAGCAGACCCTCAGAGGTATACACACACACCCACCAGGACCAGCAGACCCTCAGAGGTACACACACACCCACCAGGACCAGCAGACCCTCAGAGGTACACACACACACACACACCCACCAGGGCCAGCAGACCCTCAGAGGTACACACACCCACCAGGGCCAGCAGACCCTCAGAGGTACACACACACACACCAGGACCAGCAGACCCTCAGAGGTACACACACACCCACCAGGACCACTAGACCCTCAGAGGTACACACACACCCACCAGGACCAGCAGACCCTCAGAGGTACACACACACACACACACCCACCAGGGCCAGCAGATCCTCAGAGGTACACACACCCACCAGGGCCAGCAGACCCTCAGAGGTACACACACCCACCAGGGCCAGCAGACCCTCAGAGGTACACACACACCCACCAGGACCACTAGACCCTCAGAGGTACACACACACACCCACCAGGACCAGCAGACCCTCAGAGGTACACACACACACACACACACCAGGACCAGCAGACCCTCAGAGGTACACACACACCCACCAGGACCAGCAGACCCTCAGAGGTACACACACACCCACCAGGACCAGTAGACCCTCAGAGGTACACACACACACCCACCAGGGCCAGGAGACCCTCAGAGGTACACACACACCCACCAGGACCAGTGGACCCTCAGAGGTACACACACACCCACCAGGACCAGCAGACCCTCAGAGGTACACACACACACCCACCAGGGCCAGCAGACCCTCAGAGGTACACACACACACACCAGGACCAGCAGACCCTCAGAGGTACACACACACACACACACCAGGACCAGCAGACCCTCAGAGGTACACACACACACACCCACCAGGGCCAGCAGACCCTCAGAGGTACACACACACCCACACCCACCAGGACCAGCAGACCCTCAGAGGTACACACACACCCACCAGGACCAGCAGACCCTCAGAGGTACACACACACCCACCAGGACCAGCAGACCCTCAGAGGTACACACACACACACCAGGACCAGCAGACCCTCAGAGGTACACACACACACACACACACACACACCCACCAGGGCCAGCAGACCCTCAGAGGTACACAAACACACCAGGACCAGCAGACCCTCAGAGGTACACACACACCCACCAGGACCAGTGGACCCTCAGAGGTACACACACACACACACCAGGACCAGCAGACCCTCAGAGGTACACACACACACACACACACCAGGACCAGCAGACCCTCAGAGGTACACGTACACACACACCCACCAGGACCAGTGGACCCTCAGAGGTACACACACACACACACACACACACACACACCAGGACCAGCAGACCCTCAGAGGTACACACACACACACCCACCAGGGCCAGCAGACCCTCAGAGGTACACACACACCCACACCCACCAGGACCAGCAGACCCTCAGAGGTACACACACACCCACCAGGACCAGCAGACCCTCAGAGGTACACACACACCCACCAGGACCAGCAGACCCTCAGAGGTACACACACACACACCCACCAGGGCCAGCAGACCCTCAGAGGTACACACACACACACACCAGGACCAGCAGACCCTCAGAGGTACACACACACACACACACCAGGACCAGC
This sequence comes from Percina caprodes, assembly GCA_013375575.1. Classification (NCBI taxonomy): domain Eukaryota; kingdom Metazoa; phylum Chordata; class Actinopteri; order Perciformes; family Percidae; genus Percina; species Percina caprodes. The sequence continues at coordinate 229,361 of JABXJD010000306.1, forward strand.
AGACCCTCAGAGGTACACACACACCCACCAGGACCAGCAGACCCTCAGAGGTACACACACACACACACCAGGACCAGCAGACCCTCAGAGGTACACACACACACACACACCAGGACCAGCAGACCCTCAGAGGTACACACACACACCAGGACCAGCAGACCCTCAGAGGTATACACACACACACCCACCAGGGCCAGCAGACCCTCAGAGGTACACACACACCCACACCCACCAGGACCAGCAGACCCTCAGAGGTACACACACACCCACACCCACCAGGACCAGCAGACCCTCAGAGGTACACACACACCCACCAGGACCAGCAGACCCTCAGAGGTACACACACACACACCCACCAGGGCCAGCAGACCCTCAGAGGTACACACACACCCACACCCACCAGGGCCAGCAGACCCTCAGAGTTACACACACACCCACACCCACCAGGGCCAGCAGACCCTCAGAGGTACACACACACCCACCAGGACCAGCAGACCCTCAGAGGTACACACACACACCAGGACCAGGAGACCCTCAGAGGTACACACACACACACACCAGGACCAGCAGACCCTCAGAGGTACACACACACCCACCAGGACCAGCAGACCCTCAGAGGTACACACACACACACACACACACCAGGACCAGCAGACCCTCAGAGGTACACACACACAAACACCAGGACCAGCAGACCCTCAGAGGTACACACACACACCCACCAGGACCAGCAGACCCTCAGAGGTACACACACACACCCACCAGGACCAGCAGACCCTCAGAGGTACACACACACCCACACCCACCAGGACCAGCAGACCCTCAGAGGTACACACACACCCACACCCACCAGGACCAGCAGACCCTCAGAGGTACACACACACCCACCAGGACCAGCAGATGTTCATATTTATCTTTATAATAGTTTTGTGTTTTTCTTCCAGCCGCCAACGCTGTGAACGCTGCCGGTGAGTCCCCCGTATGTCTCTGTTTCCCCGTATGTCTCTGTTCGTATGTCTCTGTTCCCCCGTATGTCTCTGTTCGTATGTCTCTGTTCCCCCCCCCCCGTATGTCTCTGTTCCCCCGTATGTCTCTGCCCCCCTCACCCCCGTATGTCTCTGCCCCCCTCACCCCCCGTATGTCTCTGACCCTCACCCCCCCTCCGTATGTCCCTGCCCCCCAGAGTCCGGCGGGGGCGTGGAGGAGAACCTGTGTAAGATCTGCATGGACTCCCCCATCGACTGCGTCCTGCTGGAGTGCGGTCACATGATCACCTGCACCAAGTGCGGCAAGAGGATGAGCGAGTGTCCCATCTGCCGCCAGTACGTGGTCCGAGCCGTCCACGTCTTCCGGTCCTGAGCCCCGACCCCCATCACCCCCCCCATGACCCCAGGTAACACACAAACACCCAAACACCTGGACGATTGCCGTTAGCATTAACTTTTAGCATTAACTGTTAGCATTAGCATTAACTGTTAGCATTAACATTAACTGTTAGCATTAGCATTAACTGTTAGCATTAGCATTAACTGTTAGCATTTCAAATATCATGATTATCACGCTGGAGTCCCACGTAATGGCTTCTATTGAAGGGACACACACACTGTCTCACTGGGTCCAACAGGACCTGTCTGTCTTCCCAGGACCTGTCTGTCTCTCCTGGCTCCACCAGGACCTGTCTGTCTCTCCTGGCTCCAACAGGACCTGTCTGGCTCCACCAGGACCTGTCTGTCTCTCCTGGCTCCACCAGGACCTGTCTGGCTCCACCAGGACCTGTCTGTCTCTCCTGGCTCCACCAGGACCTGTCTGGCTCCACCAGGACCTGTCTCTCTGCAGGGACCGTGGACATATGCTTTATTTTTCTAGTGGTAATAAGAAGACGACCTGATGTGAAGCTGCTGTTGAACTCTGAATGGACAGAAGCTGAGTCCCGACCGTCTGTGCCTTCAGCTGCCGCCACGCCGCCGTGTGCAGACCGCCACGCCGCCGTGTGCAGACCGCCGCCACGCCGCCGTGTGCAGACCGCCGCCACGCCGCGTGTGCAGACCGCCGCCGTGTGCAGACCGCCGCCACGCCGCCGTGTGACCGCCGACCAAAGAAGAAGCTCTTTGACTTCCTGTGACTCCCCCAGCCTCTGTTTACAGTGACTTCACACCTTAAAAATAACTCCAGAAAGTTAAAACCTCTAAAACCACGTTAGCCTTTCTTCTACTTCAGCGTCAGACCAGCAGCCAATCAGAGACATCGGCAGGATAGGAACCATTGACCTCCACTTGAACTAAGACCCGCCCCCGGCCTCATGGGATTGGTGCTGCTCGTGTCAATCACGTTGCTAACGCTAACTTTCAGGCACCTGAACGCCCCGTTTACTGAAAAGTGTGTGTGTGTGTGTGTGTGTGTGTGTGTGTGTGTGTGTGTGTGTCCTCACCCCCGTATGTCTCTGTCCCCCACCCCCCCATATGTCTCTGTCCCCTCACCCCCGTATGTCTCTGTCCCCCCCCCGTATGCGATTTCTGATGACTGTTTATAGACTATTTCTTTTATTTTTAATATTTTTCGGGCTTTTTCACCCTTTTAATGTTTGACAGGACAGTTAGTTGGGGGGGGGGGTTCATGTGCGCCCGCTCTACCGCTGGGCCAACCCGGCCACATGCTTTTAAGGTGTCATGGTTGAACTGACAGGACTTCCCGCTGCAGCGCGTCCTCAGCAGCTCTCAGAAATCATCTGTTTAATAACTTTTATAATCCTCCGAGTTTCCAACAATTTGGTTTTCAAAGCTAGCGACCAAAACGCAAACGGTTGCATATTTTGGCCGAGTAAAAACACAAAACACAAAACGCATCCCTCGTGTTGTCCTCCTTTAATAAATATCTGAAATATGAGTTTCTTTTTAACCAGATGACCATAAAATGGATCCTTCCAACGCTCTTTCATTCCTCTGATCTTAACTATTAGTCACAATAATTCATCATTTCTGCTTTTTAACTCAAATATTAGGTATAATTGTATATAAATGAGGGTTAATATCAGGTATAATTGTATATAAATGAGGGTTAATATCAGGTATAATTGTATATAAATGAGGGTTAATATCAGGTATAATTGTATATAAATGAGGGTTAATATCAGGTATAATTGTATATAAATGAGGGTTAATATCAGGTATAATTGTATATAAATGAGGGTTAATATCAGGTATAATTCTATATAAATGAGGGTTAATATCAGGTATAATTCTATATAAATGAGGGTTAATATCAGGTATAATTGTATATAAATGAGGGTTAATATTAGGTATAATTGTATATAAATGAGGGTTAATATTAGGTATAATTGTATATAAATGAGGGTTAATATCAGGTATAATTCTATATAAATGAGGGTTAATATTAGGTATAATTCTATATAAATGAGGGTTAATATCAGGTATAATTCTATATAAATGAGGGTTAATATTAGGTATAATTCTATATAATTGAGGGTTAATATCAGGTATAATTCTATATAAATGAGGGTTAATATTAGGTATAATTGTATATAAATGAGGGTTAATATCAGGTATAATTCTATATAAATGAGGGTTAATATCAGGTATAATTCTATATAAATGAGGGTTAATATTAGGTGTAATTCTATATAAATGAGGGTTAATATCAGGTATAATTCTATATAAATGAGGGTTAATATCAGGTATAATTCTATATAAATGAGGGTTAATATCAGGTATAATTCTATATAAATGAGGGTTAATATCAGGTATAATTCTATATAAATGAGGGTTAATATTAGGTATAATTCTATATAATATATTGGTAGTGAGGTGGTGGTAGGGACACCTAAAGTCTGAAAAGGACCAAAATGTCTGATTTTTGTCCTTTTTGACCCGGAGGACAACACGAGGTTGCTGTGCTCAGACCGTCCATGGGGGGGCGCTCCCAGTGTGAAGTCTACATCGGGTGGTCTGGTTTCTACGGGACGTGGAGGGTGAAGCCACGCTTTCAGCCGGGTTCTGATTGGTCGAAAGGACGTCGCCCATTACACCCCCAACATGGATGCATATAATGAATGTAAATGGGAAATTTGTATTTTGGGTTTCTAGTAAACATGTTTACCTGCGTAAATGTACTTAAAACTTTATTTTTCCTATACTTTGTGTGAATATATCTGTTTTCAGGGTTTCTGTTCATCTGTTCAGGTTTTTTAGCACCGATAACGCAAGAAACACCAAATGATACCCAAGCCTTGTGATGATTAAATTCATGGATTTACACCCAGTCTCACATATATATATATATATATATATATATATATATATATATATATATATATATATATATATATATATATATATATATATATATATATATATATATATATATATATATATATATATATAATTACATAATGATGTTGTATGTATGTGGTTTGCCGACACTAATCGCCTCTCGTACGGCGGACTAACTGCATACTTCAAAATGACAAACTACAATGGACCCAGGACCGTAACTTCCTAGGAGGGCGTTTCCTCTTTTTTCAGGTATTTAAGGGTTTAAGGGACCTTAAAGGATTTTATATCCTTTTGTTTAAAAGGTTTTATTTTTTAATGATTATCGTGTTTTTAGACTCTTTGTAACCAAATTTAGGGAAATAAAGGAAACAAATTGTGACGCTCAGTGATTTCCTGATAACTTCCTTAGACGTTTCCTGGAAATAACTCCGCATTAACTGTGAAGACGTGTGTGATGTACTGACGTCCATCGTTCATCCGACTCTGGCATAGACGGGGAACAAGATAACGTTTATGTTGGACTGATATTATGTTTATAGAGACTCTCGAGGCCCCAGGACGCTTCCCTGAGGAACTCCTCATTACTAAAGACAGAGAACAGGATAATTACTAAATGTTGGGCTGCTTATATCAGGTTTTATAGAGACTCTCGAGGCCCCAGGACGCTTCCCTGAGGAACTCCGCATTACTAAAGACAGAGAACAGGATAATTACTAAATGTTGGGCTGCTTATATCAGGTTTTATAGAGACTCCCGAGGCCCCAGGACGCTTCCCTGAGGAACTCCGCATTACTAAAGACAGAGAACAGGATAATTACTAAATGTTGGGCTGCTTATATCAGGTTTTATAGAGACTCTCGAGGCCCCAGGACGCTTCCCTGAGGAACTCCGCATTACTAAAGACAGAGAACAGGATAATTACTAAATGTTGGGCTGCTTATATCAGGTTTTATAGAGACTCCCGAGGCCCCAGGACGCTTCCCTGAGGAACTCCGCATTACTAAAGACAGAGAACAGGATAATTACTAAATGTTGGGCTGCTTATATCAGGTTTTATAGAGACTCCCGAGGCCCCAGGACGCTTCCCTGAGGAACTCCGCATTATTAAAGACAGAACAGGATAATTACTAAATGTTGGACTGCTTATATCAGGTTTTATAGAGACTCCCGAGGCCCAGGACGCTTCCCTGAGGAACTCCACATTACTAAAGACAGAGAACAGGATAATTACTAAATGTTGACCTGCTTATATCAGGTTTTATGGAGACTCCTGAGGCCCCAGGACACTTCCCTGAGGAACTCCTCATTACTAAAGACAGAGAACAGGATAATTACTAAATGTTGGACTGCTTATATCAGGTTTTATGGAGACTCCCGAGGCCCCAGGACGCTTCCCTGAGGATCTCCACATTATTAAAGACAGAACAGGATAATTACTAAATGTTGGACTGCTTATATCAGGTTTTATAGAGACTCCCGAGGCCCAGGACGCTTCCCTGAGGAACTCCTCATTACTAAAGACAGAGAACAGGATAATTACTAAATGTTGGGCTGCTTATATCAGGTTTTATAGAGACTCCCGAGGCCCCAGGACGCTTCCCTGAGGAACTCCTCATTTACCAGCAGACTGTTGATCTCTTTGCGCTGACGTTGACTTTGTGTCTTGTTGTAACTCTGATTGCACTAATCTGTCGATGCTGAAACATTTTGATTTTTTTGGGGTTTTTTTGTTCTTGTGAGATCATTAAGTTTGATTTTCTAGATAAAACTGTATTGTTGTGAATATTTTAGATTTGTTTGTTTTTTGTGGATTGATGGTATTTACCAGAGCCCGACCGATTGAATGCCGATACCGATAAATCGGGAAATGCGTGATATTGGCCGATATATTGGTCGGGCTCTAGTATTCTGGGATCACATGCTCATCCTGCTGGTTCAGCTGAGGTGCGTTTGGGTTCCTCTGTTACAATTTAAATGAATAACGTCATAATCACAACACTGACTTGTGTTCTGTTCAAGCATCTGTTAGCGTAGTTAGACACCAGCTGAATGCTAACGTGCTAGCAAACAGCTAGCATACCTGTTAGCATTGTTAGAGACCAGCTGAATGCTAACGTGCTAGCAAACAGCTAGCATACCTGTTAGCATTGTTAGAGACCAGCTGAACGCTAACGTGCTAGCATACAGCTAGCATACCTGTTAGCATTGTTAGAGACCAGCTGAACGCTAACGTGCTAGCAAACAGCTAGCATACCTGTTAGCATTGTTAGAGACCAGCTGAACGCTAACGTGCTAGCAAACAGCTAGCATACCTGTTAGCATTGTTAGAGACCAGCTGAACGCTAACGTGCTAGCATACAGCTAGCATACCTGTTAGCATTGTTAGAGACCAGCTGAACGCTAACGTGCTAGCAAACAGCGAGCATACCTGTTAGCATTGTTAGAGACCAGCTGAACGCTAACGTGCTAGCATACAGCTAGCATACCTGTTAGCATTGTTAGAGTCCAGCTGAACGCTAACGTGCTAGCAAACAGCTAGCATACCTGTTAGCATTGTTAGAGACCAGCTGAACGCTAACGTGCTAGCATACAGCTAGCATACCTGTTAGCATTGTTAGAGTCCAGCTGAACGCTAACGTGCTAGCAAACAGCTAGCATACCTGTTAGCATTGTTAGAGACCAGCTGAACGCTAACGTGCTAGCATACAGCTAGCATACCTGTTAGCATTGTTAGAGTCCAGCTGAACGCTAACGTGCTAGCATACAGCTAGCATACCTGTTAGCATTGTTAGAGTCCAGCTGAACGCTAACGTGCTAGCAAACAGCTAGCATACCTGTTAGCATTGTTAGAGTCCAGCTGAACGCTAACGTGCTAGCAAACAGCGAGCATACCTGTTAGCATTGTTAGAGTCCAGCTGAACACTAACGTGCTAGCAAACAGCTAGCATACCTGTTAGCATTGTTAGAGTCCAGCTGAACGCTAACGTGCTAGCAAACAGCTAGCATACCTGTTAGCATTGTTAGAGTCCAGCTGAACGCTAACGTGCTAGCAAACAGCGAGCATACCTGTTAGCATTGTTAGAGTCCAGCTGAACACTAACGTGCTAGCAAACAGCTAGCATACCTGTTAGCATTGTTAGAGTCCAGCTGAACGCTAACGTGCTAGCAAACAGCTAGCACATCTCTCCTCAGTCGAGTTGTCTCCAACTTGATTATTTTTTTGCTTTTTCCACCTTTAATGGACAGAACAGCTAGGTGAGATGGGGGAGGGAGATGGGGGGTGGGGGTGGGGGTTTAGGGGTAGGATTTGAACCCTGGACCTCTGGTATGTGCGCCTGCTCCACCACTGAACCAACCCTGTCACGTTTGAATAATTAGAACCACCGCTGAGAAACGCTAAAGGCATCGGACAGGCTGGGGAGGTCGCTCTGAAGAGGACTGTGTGTGTGTCTCTCTGTGTGTGTGTGTGTGTGTGTGTGTGTGTGTGTGTCTGTGTTTGTGTGTGTGTCTCTCTGTGTGTGTTTGTGTGTGTGTGTGTCTCTCTGTGTGTGTTTGTGTGTGTGTGTGTCTCTCTGTGTGTGTTTGTGTGTGTGTGTGTCATACTGACGCACAGGCACGGTCTTTCCAACTGTTTGTGTGTGTGTGCGTGTTTGTGTGTCTGTCTCTGTGCGTGCGTGTGTGTGTGTTTGTGTGTGTGTGTGTGTGTGTGTGTGTGTGTGTGTGTCTCTGTGTGTGTGTGTTTGAGTGTGTTGGTCTCTCTCTGTGTGTGTGTGTGTGTGTGTGTGTGTGTTGGTCTCTCTGTGTGTGTGTTTATATCTGTGTGTGTGTGTTTATATCTGTGTGTGTGTGTGTGTGTGTGTGTGTTTACATGTGTGTGTGTGTGTGTGTGTGTGTGTGTGTTTGTTTACATCTGTGTGTGTGTGTGTGTGTGTGTGTGTTTACATGTGTGTGTGTGTGTGTGTTTATATCTGTGTGTGTGTGTGTGTGTGTGTGTTTATATCTGTGTGTGTGTGTGTGTGTGTGTGTGTTTACATCTGTGTGTGTGTGTGTTTATATCTGTGTGTGTGTGTGTGTGTGTTTATATCTGTGTGTGTGTGTGTGTGTGTGTGTGTGTTTATATCTGTGTGTTTATATCTGTGTGTGTGTGTGTGTGTGTATGTGTGTGTGTGTGTGTGTTTATATCTGTGTGTGTGTGTGTGTGTGTTTATATCTGTGTGTGTTTATATCTGTGTGTGTGTGTGTGTGTGTGTGTGTGTTTATATCTGTGTGTGTGTGTGTGTGTGTGTGTGTGTTTAATCTCCGTTCAGATACTTTGTGATGTTCTCTAAACTGTAATCTGTTATAAATGATATTTTTACATTTGATGAACAGATGAAGAAGAAGTTGTAGTTTTCTGAGTGAATTTTGCTGAATCTGTTTTTAATAAAACAGATTTTCTTCCAGTTGTGTGTTACATTACTTTGACTTTTCCTCTTTTTCAGACTTATATTCAATTTTATCTCATTTATATATTAAATGACACATGCTGAAAACGACTCGTTCAGGCACTGCGACTTATTTGGTATTTATTTATGTAATAATCTGTTATTATTATAACTTCCTTTTATGTTAATGTTTCACCACCTAACTGGTAAATATAATGAACGTTAGTCACAGAGCTAATAATATGGGTATTAATTGGTTGGTTGCCGGGTTCTGGGCGGGACTTTCTCCAACCCCGGCTGTCTATTGGTTGTTTCGCGGACAAGGGGCGGGACCTCGTCTGTAGATTGGCTACTTGATAACGTAATGGGCGGCGCCTGATTTAAACAGAGTCCCGCCCGCTCAGAGAACCATCAGTGTTCCTAAAAGCTGAAGTAGTCCTCCGTCATTCTCATCACTCACTGCCCCGTTTCTGCTTCACGTCAGCGGGCTTTTATGGACCAACACCCCGGTGTCTACACGGTGGTTGTCTCGGATTGTAGCGGCGTAGTTGCGTCTTTCCGGATAACTGTTTTAAAGTCAAAATAAAGCGGTTTGTTTCTGTCATGGCGGAGGGAGCGGACAGCGGGTCAGTCAACACCGCGAAGAGGAAACAACCAGCGGGGAGAAAGAGCCGCCAGAGCCGGCACAAGACCTCCAGCAGCCGGGTAACGGACCGAGCGAACCGTTAGCACCGGAGCTAGCTGTTAGCACCGGAGCTAGCTGTTAGCACCGGAGCTAGCTGTTAGCACCGGAGCTAGCTGTTAGCATCAAAGTCCCGCTGAAGTTTTTAATAAGTTTAATAACGGAGTGTGACTGAACTACAAACACATTATGACACATTATGACACATTATAACTCATTATGACACATTATAACACATTATAACTCATTATAACTCATTATAACGCAGATAATCAGTGTTCGGGGATTTTAATACGGTTGTGACGTCAGTTCGGTGCTAACTTTTCACAGCAACAAGCTAATGTTAGACTACAGGCCAGCGGTGTCACACTGAAACCTGTCCGTGTGACACCATAGAGGGAACCTATCATAGTGTGTGTGTGTGTGTGTGTATATATATATATATATATATATATATATATATATACATATATATATATATATATATATATAAATAAATAAATAAAAGTTTAATATTGTGTTAGTTTCGTTAAGTTATTATAAATATTATGAGAATAATAATTGGGACATTTAGAGAATAAAAGAAAACGTTGAATGTTCTTTGAGTAGAGTTGAATTATTGGAAAAAAGGCAGAAATTTAAACAAAATACAATATTTCGAGAATAAAAGTTATATTTTAAGAAAAAGTTGGAATATTTCTTTACGGGTGGAGTTTTTATATATATATATATATATATATATATATATATATATATATATATATATATATATATTAGAAGAAAACAGAATATTTTGAGATCAAAATTTGGAATACTTGAAAAAACAATTTAAATTTTTTTATATATAAACTAAATTATTTTGAGGTTCAGAATATTTTAGATTTTAGAATTTAAATAAATGTTTTTAAACCTAGTTAAAACGTTTAATTTGTGTGTGTGTGTCTCTCTCCCTCTCTGTGTGTGTGTGTGTGTGTGTGTGTGTGTCTGTATGTGTGTGTGTGTGTGTGTGTCTGTGTCTGTCTCCCTCTCTGTGTGTGTGTGTATGTGTGTGTGTGTGTGTTTTCCAGGTGACTCTAGAGAAGGTTCTGGGTATCAGCACAGCCAGCAGCAGCGGTCTGACCTCTGACCCCAAATCTGGGCTCATCGCCTACCCTGCAGGGTAAGCCCCGCCCCTTCAGAGTCAGCCCCGCCCCTCAGAGTCAGCCCCGCCCCTTCATAGTCAATTCCCAGCATGCTTTTCCGTGT
>JABXJD010000306.1:247500-252500 GCA_013375575.1 Percina caprodes
AGACCTTAGTGGTCCCCTAATACTGGATCTGAAGTCTCTTTATATAGACCTTAGTGGTCCCTAATACTGGATCTGAAGTCTCTTTATATAGACCTTAGTGGTCCCTAATACTGGATCTGAAGTCTCTTTATATAGACCTTAGTGGTCCCTAATACTGTATCTGAAGTCTCTTTATATAGACCTTAGTGGTCCCCTAATACTATATCTGAAGTCTCTTTTATATAGACCTTAGTGGTCCCTAATACTGTATCTAAAGTCTCTTTATATAGACCTTAGTGGTCCCTAATACTGTATCTGAAGTCTCTTTATATAGACCTTAGTGGTCCCTAATACTGTATCTGAAGTCTCTTTATATAGACCTTAGTGGTCCCCTAATACTGGATCTGAAGTCTCTTTATATAGACCTTAGTGGTCCCTAATACCGGATCTAAAGTCTCTTTATATAGACCTTAGTGGTCCCTAATACTGTATCTGAAGTCTCTTTATATAGACCTTAGTGGTCCCTAATACTGTATCTGAAGTCTCTTTATATAGACCTTAGTGGTCCCCTAATACTGTATCTGAAGTCTCTTTATATAGACCTTAGTGGTCCCTAATACTGTATCTGAAGTCTCTTTATATAGACCTTAGTGGTCCCTAATACTGTATCTGAAGTCTCTTTATATAGACCTTAGTGGTCCCTAATACTGTATCTGAAGTCTCTTTATATAGACCTTAGTGGTCCCTAATACTGGATCTGAAGTCTCTTTTATATAGACCTTAGTGGTCCCTAATACTGTATCTGAAGTCTCTTTATATAGACCTTAGTGGTCCCTAATACTGTATCTGAAGTCTCTTTATATAGACCTTAGTGGTCCCCTAATACTGTATCTGAAGTCTCTTTATATAGACCTTAGTGGTCCCTAATACTATATCTGAAGTCTCTTTATATAGACCTTAGTGGTCCCTAATACTGTATCTGAAGTCTCTTTATATAGACCTTAGTGGTCCCTAATACTGTATCTGAAGTCTCTTTATATAGACCTTAGTGGTCCCCTAATACTGTATCTGAAGTCTCTTTATATAGACCTTAGTGGTCCCTAATACTGTATCTGAAGTCTCTTTATATAGACCTTAGTGGTCCCTAATACTGTATCTGAAGTCTCTTTATATAGACCTTAGTGGTCCCTAATACTGGATCTGAAGTCTCTTTTATATAGACCTTAGTGGTCCCTAATACTGTATCTGAAGTCTCTTTATATAGACCTTAGTGGTCCCTAATACTGTATCTGAAGTCTCTTTATATAGACCTTAGTGGTCCCTAATACTGTATCTGAAGTCTCTTTATATAGACCTTAGTGGTCCCTAATACTGTATCTGAAGTCTCTTTATATAGACCTTAGTGGTCCCTAATACTGGATCTGAAGTCTCTTTATATAGACCTTAGTGGTCCCTAATACTGTATCTGAAGTCTCTTTATATAGACCTTAGTGGTCCCTAATACTGTATCTGAAGTCTCTTTATATAGACCTTAGTGGTCCCTAAATACTGTATCTGAAGTCTCTTTTATATAGACCTTAGTGGTCCCTAAATACTGTATCTGAAGTCTCTTTTATATGTGTTGTACTTCCAGGACCTGCTGAGGATTCTGTACGTGGGGGAGGACACGCAGTACCTGCAGGCCGAGGGGGAGAGGGGGGAGGCCGCCGGGGCTGATGGGAAGTCTGGCATCAGGGTGCTTGGAATCAGTCCTGATGGACAACACCTGGCAGCTGGAGACCGTTGTGGAAACGTGCGGTGAGAAACACACACACACAGAGACACACACACACACACACAAACACACACACAGAACCAGACACACACACAGAGACACACACACACACGCACACATACAGAGACACACACACAGAGACACACACACACACACACACACAGACAGAACCACACACACAGAGACACACACACACACACACACACACACAGACAGAACCACACACACAGAGAGACACACACACACGCACACAGAGACACACACAGAGACACACACACACACACACACACAAACACACACACAGAACCAGACACACACACAGAGAGACACACACACACACGCACACATACAGAGACACACACACAGACACACACACACACACACACAGACAGAACCACACACAGAGACACACACACACACACGTTGCCACCTCTCCCTGATGGGGATATTGTACTAGTCCATATTTCCATCCCTGTTATACGTTGTGAATATTAACAAACTCTGGTAAATGTGTCCACAACATTGTGACTGTGGAGAAATAACTGTGTGTGTGTGTCTGTGTCTCTCTCTCTCTCTCTGTGTGTGTGTGTGTGTGTGTGTGTGTGTCTCTCTCTCGCTGTGTGTGTGTGTGTCTCTCGCTGTGTGTGTGTGTGTGTGTGTGTGTGTGTGTGTGTGTGTGTGTGTCTGTCTCTCTCGCTGTGTGTGTGTGTGTGTGTCTCTCTGTGTGTGTGTGTGTGTGTGTCTGTCTCTCTCGCTGTGTGTGTGTGTGTGTGTCTCTCGCTGTGTGTGTGTGTGTGTCTCTCGCTGTGTGTCTCTGTGTGTGTGTGTGTGTGTGTGTGTGTGTGTGTAGTATCTTTGGCCTGACCTTCCTAGATGAGTTGATGAAGATCGAGGCTCATGACTCAGAGATTTTGTGTCTGGAGTTTTCCCCGAAATCCACAGGTAGGCTCCCTAACCCTGGGGGGGCAGACTCACACCTGAGACCCTGCCCCAGGTGTGACTCTGTTGTTGTCGTCACAGGTGTGAGTCTGTTGTTGTCGTCACAGGTGTGAGTCTGTTGTTGTCGTCACAGGTGTGAGTCTGTTGTCCCCCAAGTGTGAGTCTGTTGTCCCCCCCCCCAGGTGTGAGTCTGTTGTCCCTCCCCCCCCAGGTGTGAGCCTGTTGTTGTCGTCGTCCCCCCACAGGTGTGAGCCTGTTGTTGTCGTCCCCCCCCCACAGGTGTGAGCCTGTTGTGTCCCCCTCAGGTGTGAGTCTGTTGTCCCCCCCCCCCAGGTGTGAGTCTGTTGTCCCCCAGGTGTGAGCCTGTTGTCCCCCTGGTGTGAGCCTGTTGTTGTCCCCCCTGCCAGGTGTGAGCCTGTTGTTGTCCCCCGCCAGGTGTGAGCCTGTTGTTGTCCCCCCCCCCCAGGTGTGAGCCTGTTGTTGTCCCCCCCTCCCCAAGGTGTGAGCCTGTTGTGTCCCCCCCAAGGTGTGAGCCTGTTGTTGTCCCCCAGGTGTGAGCCTGTTGTTGTCCCCCCCCAGGTGTGAGCCTGTTGGCCTCGGCCAGCAGAGACCGTCTGATCCACGTCTTCGACCAGGAGAAGAACTACAGCCTGGAGCAGACCCTCAGCGACCACTCGGCCTCCATCACCGCCGTCAAGTTCACTGGTACACACCTCCACCTTCACCTTCATCATCACCTTCATCTTCACCTTCATCATCACCACCTTCATCACCTTCATCATCATCATCACCTCCACCTTCACTTTTATCACCACCACCTTCACCTCCACCTTCACTTTTATCACCACCACCTTCACCTCCACCTTCACTTTCATCGCCTCCACCTTCATCTTCACCTTCATCATCACCTTCATCATCATCATCACCTCCACCTTCACTTTTATCACCACCACCTTCACCTCCACCTTCACTTTCATCGCCTCCACCTTCATCTTCACCTTCATCATCACCTCCACTTTCATCACCTCCACCTTCATCACCTCCACCTTCACCTTCATTACATCGACCTTTACTTTCATCACCTCCACCTTCACTTTCATCACCTTCACCTTCATCACCTCCACCTCCACTTTCATCACCTTCACTTTCATCACCTTCACCTTCATCACCTCCACCTTCACCTTGATCACCTCCACCTTCACCTTCATCACCTCCACCTTCACTTTCATCACCTTCACCTTCATCACATCCACCTCCACTTTCATCACCTCCACTTTCATCACCTCCACTTTCATCACCTTCACTTTCATCACCTTCATCACCTCCACCTTCATCATCACCTTCACCACCTCCACTTTCATCACCTCCACCTTCACTTTCATCACCTTCATCACCTCCACCTTCATCACCTCCACCTTCATCATCATCATCATTATTATGATATTCATTCATCCTACGATGTCGTTATTCTGACATTTTCGTCCCTCTTCCCGACCTTTCTTGTCAGTTATCTCTCTATCGAGACCTCTAAGTTCCAACTATAAAGTGTGACTTTCAAAATAAAAGCTGCTGTTAGAAAGGATTATGTATGATGTCATGCCTCTGGGGTTGATGTTCCAGCTCTAGAGGGGTAGACTCATCTTAAAGGTACAGTACACGCTGGGTAACAGACACGTCTGACCGTCGGTTGTCTTCCTGTGTCCCAGGGGGACGTCCCCAGGTTCGGATTGTGAGCTGCGGAGCCGATAAGAGCATCTACTTCCAGACCGCCGAGCAGGTGAACCGACCCCCTTGTGTAGTGCAGTATATGTAGTATTGTCCACGTCTTTGTCCCTTTCTTAGTTGTTTTCTTCACTGTTTTGTCAGTCTTTAAAGGGCCGTATTATGAAAAAAATCTATTTTTCTGGGATTTTGGGTTATTTTGTGTCTTTGGTGCTTCATACACACTTGAAAAAACATTTTGTGTGTGTGTGTGTGTCCATGTGTGTTTGTCCCCGTGTGTGTGTTTGTGTGTGTGTGTGTGTGTGTGTCTCCCTGCGTGTGTGTGTTGGTCCAGACGGCGGAGGGTCCCCTGTTCTCCAGGAGTCACCACGTGGTGGAGAAGACGACGCTGTACGACATGGACCTGGACGCCTCGAGGACGCACGTCGCCGTCGCCTGTCAGGACCGGAACCTCAGGTCAGCAGCAGGGTCCCTAGTTAAGTTCAGTTATCTCTCCCTCAGGGGAGGTCCTAACGGGGACGTTGTAGAGCGTCCTCTGGTGGACAGACTATGCAACGCCAACACTAACGGGGACGTTGTAGAGCGT
>JABXJD010000306.1:257500-260000 GCA_013375575.1 Percina caprodes
GTGGTCGGAGCACCTGAACCCTCTGACCATCTGCTCCGAGTTCTCCCCCAGTCCCACCAAGACCCCCGAGGGGGAGGAGGAAGAGGAGGAAGAGGACGGGAGAGACTTTCACCCCCAAAGTCTGGAGAGTCTCCTGGGAGAGGAAGACCAGGAGGAAGAAGAGGAAGAGGAGGAAGATGAGGTGATTAAAATGTGTGACATAAACAGGAAGGGAAGGAGAGGAAGAGGAGGGAGCGAAGAGAGGGGGGAGGGAGGTAGGGAGAGGAAGAGGGGGGAGAACAGAGGAAAAAGAGGGATGGAGGGAGAGAAGAGAGGGAGGGAGGGAGGAAGAAGAGGGAGGGAGGGAGGGAGAGAGGAAGAAGAGGGAGGGAGAGAAGAGAGGGAGGGAGAGAAGAGAGGGAGGGAGAGAAGAGAGGGAGAAGAGGGATGGAGGGAGAGAAGAGAGGGAGGGAGGGAGAGAGGAAGAAGAGGGAGGGAGGGAGAGAGGAAGAAGAGGGAGGGAGAGAAGAGAGGGAGGGAGAGAAGAGAGGGAGGGAGAGAAGAGAGGGAGGGAGGGAGGGAGAGGAAGAAGAGGGATGGAGGGAGAGAAGAGAGGGAGGGAGGGAGAGAGGAAGAAGAGGGAGAGAGGAAGAGGAGGGAGCAAAGAGAGAGGGGAGGGAGGGAGCGGAGGGAGGTAGGGAGAGGAAGAGGGGGGAGAACAGAGGAAAAAGAGGGAGGGAGAGAAGAGGAAAAAGGGATGGAGGGAGAGAAGAGAGAGAGGGAGGGAGAGAAGAGGAAAAAGGGATGGAGGGAGAGAAGAGAGGGAGGGAGGGAGAGGAAGAGGGGGGAGAACAGAGGAAAAAGAGGGATGGAGGGAGAGAGGATGAAGAGGGAGGGAGAGAGGAAGAAGAGGGATGGAGGGAAAGAAGAGAGGGAGGGAGGGAGGGAGGAAGAAGAAGAAGGAGGGAGAGTAAGGGTCCAAAAATTTCAAATACGACTCAAACGGCGCCCGGGTGCCTCAGCTGGTCGAGGGTGCGCCCCGGTCAGAGGCTGAGTCCTCGCTGCAGCGGTCGCCCAACACGACCCGGACTGACTTTAAACCCTAGACTAGACACGGGATCTTCCCACAATGCAACACTGTTATCTCTCTCTCTCTCTCTCTCTCTCTCTCTCTCTCTCTCTCTCTCTCTCTCTCTCTCTGTGTGTGTGATGTTCAGGTGCTGCAGAATCCAGCAGGAAACCGTAGCTTCATCCTCTACCCCGCCGCTGACAGGTGAGACTCGCAGGAAACATATATCCATAAACATTATATCCAACATAATATCCGATGTTCTTCTCTCAAAATGTCCGACATTCGCGTGTGTGTGTGTGTGTGTGTGTGTGTTCAGGGAGTTTGATGTGGAGGGCGTGACTGACCCTCGGCTGGAGGTCAAAGGTCAGAGGGCGGAGCTGAGTCCGGACTCTGCGTGCTCCGAAGGCTCGACAGGAAGTCTGGACCAGCAGCAGGACGCCGGTCAGAGAACTCTCTTTATATAGACCTTAGTGGTCCCTAATACTGTATCTGAAGTCTCTTTATATAGACCTTAGTGGTCCCTAATACTGGATCTGAAGTCTCTTTATATAGACCTTAGTGGTCCCTAATACTGTATCTGAAGTCTCTTTATATAGACCTTAGTGGTCCCTAATACTGTATCTGAAGTCTCTTTATATAGACCTTAGTGGTCCCTAATACTGTATCTGAAGTCTCTTTATATAGACCTTAGTGGTCCCTAATACTGTATCTGAAGTCTCTTTATATAGACCTTAGTGGTCCCTAATACTGGATCTGAAGTCTCTTTATATAGACCTTAGTGGTCCCTAATACTGTATCTGAAGTCTCTTTATATAGACCTTAGTGGTCCCTAATACTGGATCTGAAGTCTCTTTATATAGACCTTAGTGGTCCCTAATACTGTATCTGAAGTCTCTTTATATAGACCTTAGTGGTCCCTAATACTGTATCTGAAGTCTCTTTATAGAGACCTTAGTGGTCCCTAATACTGTATCTGAAGTCTCTTTATATAGACCTTAGTGGTCCCTAATACTGTATCTGAAGTCTCTTTATATAGACCTTAGTGGTCCCTAATACTGTATCTGAAGTCTCTTTATATAGACCTTAGTGGTCCCCTAATACTGTATCTGAAGTCTCTTTATATAGACCTTAGTGGTCCCTAATACTGTATCTGAAGTCTCTTTTATATAGACCTTAGTGGTCCCTAATACTGTATCTGAAGTCTCTTTATATAGACCTTAGTGGTCCCTAATACTGTATCTGAAGTCTCTTTATATAGACCTTAGTGGTCCCTAATACTGTATCTGAAGTCTCTTTATATAGACCTTAGTGGTCCCTAATACTGTATCTGAAGTCTCTTTATATAGACCTTAGTGGTCCCTAATACTGTATCTGAAGTCTCTTTATATAGACCTTAGTGGTCCCTAATACTGTATCTGAAGTCTCTTTATATAGACCTTAGTGGTCCCT
>JABXJD010000306.1:265000-272500 GCA_013375575.1 Percina caprodes
TGGAGCTGTAGTATTGGTTGAAGGTCTGTCCCGGCTTCCCTGTTTGATTAAACGGGCAGGAACCATCACTGCAGACCCATCTCACCCGGACACAACCTGTTCCAGCTTCTCCCCCCTGGGGGGCGCTACAGAGCACTGGACCCCAAAACCAACAGACTCAGGAACAGTTTCTACCCACAATCCATCTCTCTGATGAACAGCTGACCACTGACCCACAGTGTCAGGTTCAGTTCTGGTCAATGACCCAGTAACACGGTCTCTACAGCACCTGGTTACTGGTTCCACTTATTACTCCACTTATTTAGTATTACTCATCATTCTCATATCTCACTTATTATTTATTATTTACTATTTACTCATCATTCCCATTCTCACATCTCTCTTATTTGTTATTTATTCATCGTCTCATTTCCTATTTTTAGAACTGTCCATAATGTCCATAATGTCCATAATGTCCATAATGTCCATAATGTCCATAATGTTCATAATGTCCATACTGTTCATACTGTTCATAATGTCCATAATGTTCATAATGTCCATAATGTCCATAATGTTCATACTGTTCATATAATAACATAATACTATTTATTCCAGTATATTTGCACTATGCTCCATATTTAAACTTTTGTTCTGTTTGGAGTATGTATATATTGTGTATATATTAGTGTGTATATTTTTTGTTTTTGGTTGTTTTTGTATGTAAGCACAATGTGAGCGAACCATGCTCCAAAAAGAATTCCTCGTATGTGTCCTCATACCTGGAAATAACGCTGATTCTGATGATTGTGAAATCTTAGGGTGAGGCGGGGTGATTGGGTGAGGCGGGGTGATTGGGTGAGGCGGGGTGATTGGGTGAGGCGGGATGATTGGGTGAGGCGGGGTGATTGGGTGAGGCGGGGTGATTGGGTGAGGCGGGGTGATTGGGTGAGGCGGGGTGATTGGGTGAGGCGGGTGATTGGGTGAGGCGGGGTGATTGGGTGAGGCGGGGTGATTGGGTGAGGTGATTGGGTGAGGCGGGGTGATTGGGTGAGGCGGGGTGATTGGGTGAGGCGGGGTGATTGGGTGAGGCGAGGTGATTGGGTGAGGCGGGGTGATTGGGTGAGGCGGGGTGATTGGGTGAGGCGAGGTGATTGGGTGAGGCGAGGTGATTGGGTGAGGCGGGGTGATTGGGTGAGGCGGGGTGATTGGGTGAGGCGAGGTGATTGGGTGAGGCGAGGTGATTGGGTGAGGCGGGGTGATTGGGTGAGGCGGGGTGATTGGGTGAGGCGGGGTGATTGGGTGATGATTGGGTGAGGCGGGGTGATTGGGTGAGGCGGGATGATTGGGTGAGGCGGGGTGATTGGGTGAGGCGAGGTGATTGGGTGAGGCGGGGTGATTGGGTGAGGCGGGGTGATTGGGTGAGGCGGGATGATTGGGTGAGGCGGGGTGATTGGGTGAGGCGGGGTGATTGGGTGAGGCGGGGTGATTGGGTGAGGAGACCCTGTTGGGCTAGGAGCCTGACTCATAACCCTGATATTGGGCTTTGTCTGTGGAGAGCAAGTCGTATTCTCGCAGTCTCTCTGTACAACGTGTTGGCGACGGAGAGGAGCGGTGGTTGTCCACCTCTGATGTCACTGAGTTTTGAGTCTCTTGCTTTCTTTGCCCTGGAGGAGTATTCAGTTATTTGCCCCGGAGGGTAGACCTTGAGGGTTTCCCACAAAGTCGAGTGAGATTTCTGGGTGAATGTAAGTTTCAGTGAAGAAGTTAATTTGAGAAGAAATGTGGCTAACAAATATTTGGCCAGCTCTGAGGGGGGGTTAAGTCTCCTGTTGGGAGGGGGCCTGAAACAGCTGGGTAGAGCTATGTGAAGTGAGACAGCACCGTGATCGGAGACCGTGATGCTGTGACATGTGCAAGAGCTAACGTTACCCAGCAGTCTGTTGTCTAGGAGAAAATAGTCGATGCGAGTGGATGTGTGATGGACATTGGAGAAAAAGGAGAACACTTTTTGATTTTTAAATTTGAATCTCCAAATGTCCGAAACGCCATTGTGCACTATGAAATCATTGATAACTCTTGCAGATTTGGTGGGTTGTTGGACCTTGTTTGACGATCTGTCTAGTGATTATTAACATGGAGTCTGGTGGAGATATGCTGCTCTATACACACTAAAAGTAGTGATTATTTACATGGAGTCTGGTGGAGATATGCTGCTCTATACACACTAAAAGTAGTGATTATTTACATGGAGTCTGGTGGAGATATGCTGCTCTATACACACTAAAAGTAGTGATTATTTACATGGAGTCTGGTGGAGATATGCTGCTCTATACACACTAAAAGTAGTGATTATTTACATGGAGTCTGGTGGAGATATGCTGCTCTATACACACTAAAAGTAGTGATTATTTACATGGAGTCTGGTGGAGATATGCTGCTCTTGTTAACGTCCTGTAGTAGAGATCTTTGTTCCTATCAGTCACTCAGAGACCAATGCACTGTCGGGGTGAACTCAGGATCCTGGAAGTCCTGGGATTTCATTGAAAGTCCTGGGATTTCATTGAAAGATGGTCTGGAAATGAAGACGTTTTTAATGTCCAACCTTGTGCTCGTTAACCAATCAGACATCACGTCCAGGACCAGCAGCAGCAACGTGGTGTCTGCTGCCCAGCAGGGGGCGCCGCGGCTCGGGTACCTGGGGACCACGGCCAGCTCCAGGGCCAAGCTGAGCCAGGACGCCCCCCTGAGCCAGGACACCCCCCCGAGCCAGGACGCTTCCCCCTCCGGCCCAGAGGAGAACCTGGCAGACCTGCAGCCCCCCCTCCAGCAGGAGCTCACCCACAGGTAACACTTAATTATCTCAGCCAATCAAATCAGTCAATTTAATGTAAGTGTAAGATCACAATTAGACATGAAACTACACACACACAGAGAGACACACACACAGACACACACACAGACACACACACACAGACACACACCCTTACTCCGTCTTTGTGTCCGTCAGTCTGTCTCCGCCCCTCGAGGCGTTGGTCCCGCCCACCGCTGTGACATCACTGGGCGGAGTCGGGAGGTGCAGCGTCAGCAGCGTCGACGACGAGACGCTGACCAATCAGAACCAGACCCTCATCCTCAGCCCCGCCCCCTGTGACATCATCGGGGAGGATCCAGGTGAGACGAACAGCTGTTTCTATCGTTCCGTCTTTTAAAACATTACGACTTCTTAACGGGACTTCCTGTTTCTAGAATCAGACGCGTTCCTGGGACTCGACCCCCACATCGTCCTCCTCTCCGCTGGCGGACCCTCAGACAGGTAACCCCCTCAGACAGGTAGCCCCGCCCCCCTCTCAGACAGTTAACAGCTGATGCATGATGGGACGTTTGTTGCTTCAGTTTCAGGTGACGATGAAGAGTCGCTCAGTCTGCAGCGGTGTCAGCAGGTTGCCATGGCGATGAGACAGACGGCGAGACATGCTGTCCAACTCTACCAACAGGTCTGTCTCTCTCTCTGTCATGTAATATGACTCTAGTAGTATTATGTGTATATATTGTAGTATAAATATGACTAGTAGTATTATGTGTATATATTGTAGTATAAATATGACTCTAGTAGTATTATGTGTATATATTGTAGTATAAATATGACTCTAGTAGTATTATGTGTATATATTGTAGTATAAATATGACTCTAGTAGTATTATGTGTATATATTGTAGTATAAATATGACTCTAGTAGTATTATGTGTATATATTGTAGTATAAATATGACTCTAGTAGTATTATGTGTATATATTGTAGTATAAATATGACTCTAGTAGTATTATGTGTATATATTGTAGTATAAATATGACTCTAGTAGTATTATGTGTGTATATTGTAGTATAAATATGACTCTAGTAGTATTATGTGTATATATTGTAGTATAAATATGACTCTAGTAGTATTATGTGTATATTATTGTAGTATAAATATGACTCTAGTAGTATTATGTGTATATATTGTAGTATAAATATGACTCTAGTAGTATTATGTGTATATTATTGTAGTATAAATATGACTCTAGTAGTATTATGTGTATCTGTCCTGCAGCTGCGTGCGGCGGCCGGCGGTTTGGAGCGGCGAGTCCAGATGGCGTCCGTCCTGCGGGGGGCTTTGGACGCCGTCCACTGGGAGCTGAAAGCAGCCCTGCAGGACGGAGACGGGCCGCAGGACACCGGGACTCTGGGGGACAGAGACGGGCCGCTGGACACCGGGACTCTGGGGGACAGAGACAGACAGCTGCAGGACACTGGGACGCTGCAGGACCCTGGGACTCTGGGGGACAGAGACAAGCGGCTGCAGGACGCAGGGACTCTGCAGGACGCCGGGACTCTGGGGGACAGAGACAAGCGGCTGCAGGACGCCGGGACTCTGGGGGACGCCGGGACTCTGGGGGACAGAGACAGACGGCTGCAGGACGCTGGGACTCTGCAGGACGCCTGGACTCTGCAGGACGCCGGGACACTGGGGGACAGAGACAGACGGCTGCAGGACGCCGGGACTCTGTCTCTGCTGGAGAAATACTCGGAGCTGCTGGTCCAGATGACCCAGGACAAACTGAACCAGATGTGAAGACGGGGACGGAAGTCTTTATTTTATTTTATGAACGCACCTTAACGCTCGTTTCATGTTTTATTCGTTTTATTTGTCGTTTTATGTCTTTTTAATAAATGTCTTTCATACACTTTGGTCTTTATTTCCAGAGAGATGAAGATGAAGATGACTTTGGTCTCAGCCGCGATTTAATTATTCATAAAAACATCATCGAGGCAGAAATAACCCGAACTTCAGTTATTATGAGCTGCTGATTTTAATAAGACTTCAAAACATTTAATATGATTTCATAATACGATTTAATATGATTTTATAATAAGATTTAATATGATTTTATATAAGATTTAATATGATTTTATATAAGATTTAATATGATTTTATAAGATTTAATATTTTATAATATGATTTTATAATAGGATTTAATATGATTTTATAATAGGATTTTATAAGATTTAATATGATTTTATAAGATTTAATATGATTTAATATGATTTTATAATAAGATTTAATATGATTTTACAATAAGATTTAATATGATTTTACAATAAGATTTAATATGATTTCATAAGATTTAATGATTTTATAATAAGATTTAATGATTTTATAATAAGATTTAATATGATTTTACAATAAGATTTAATATGATTTTTAATAAGATTTGATATGATTTCATAATAGGATTTAATATGATTTTATATTTAATAAGATTTAATATGATTTTATAATAAGATTTAATGTGATTTTATAATAAGATTTAATATGATTTTACAATAAGATTTAATATGATTTTATAATAAGATTTAATAAGATTTGATATGATTTCATAATAATATTTAATAAGATTTAATATGATTTTATAATAAGATTTAATATGATTTTATAATAAGATTTAATGTGATTTTATAATAAGATTTAATGTGATTTTATAATAAGATTTAATGTGATTTTATAATAAGATTTAATATGATTTTATAATAAGATTTAATATGATTTTATAATAAGATTTAATGTGATTTTATAATAAGATTTAATGTGATTTTATAATAAGATTTAATAAGATTTAATATGATTTTATAATAAGATTTAATGTGATTTTATAATAAGATTTAATGTGATTTTATAATAAGATTTAATGTGATTTTATAATAAGATTTAATAAGATTTAATATGATTTTATAATAAGATTTAATGTGATTTTATAATAAGATTTAATGTGATTTTATAATATGATTTAATATGATTTTATAATAAGATTTAATATGATTTTATAATAAGATTTAATGTGATTTTATAATAAGATTTAATATGATTTTATAATAAGATTTAATAAGATTTAATATGATTTTATAATAAGATTTAATGTGATTTTATAATAAGATTTAATGTGATTTTATAATAAGATTTAATGTGATTTTATAATAAGATTTAATAAGATTTAATATGATTTTATAATAAGATTTAATGTGATTTTATAATAAGATTTAATGTGATTTTATAATAAGATTTAATAAGATTTAATATGATTTTATAATAAGATTTAATGTGATTTTATAATAAGATTTAATGTGATTTTATAATAAGATTTAATGTGATTTTATAATAAGATTTAATAAGATTTAATATGATTTTATAATAAGATTTAATGTGATTTTATAATAAGATTTAATGTGATTTTATAATATGATTTAATATGATTTTATAATAAGATTTAATATGATTTTATAATAAGATTTAATGTGATTTTATAATAAGATTTAATATGATTTTATAATAAGATTTAATAAGATTTAATATGATTTTATAATAAGATTTAATGTGATTTTATAATAAGATTTAATGTGATTTTATAATAAGATTTAATGTGATTTTATAATAAGATTTAATAAGATTTAATATGATTTTCTAATAAGATTTAATGTGATTTTATAATAAGATTTAATATGATTTTATAAGACTAACCTTCCCGTCGAGGACACAAGAAACGAAAGAAATCAACACAAAGATTCTTTATTAAAAGCTGAAAAAGTGACAAAAAATCCATAAAAAAATAGAAAAAGTGAAAAAAAAGACTAAAACATAATTTTAAAAAACGTAAACACGTAAAAGTGACAAATTGTAATAAAATTAAATAAAATGTCAAATTGAACAAAAAGAAAATGTTGAAATTTCAACCCAGAAAAACAACACGAGATTAATAAGATTTAATAATTCATACAAAATATAAATTAATATAAAAAAAAAGTTTGATAAGTTTTGATGACGTCAAGGGGGGGGGGGCGTGTCCTGGGGGGGGGTCATGGGGGGGCGTGTCCTGGGGGGGGTCCTGGGGGTCCTAAAGTCAAAACGGGAAGAAGAAAATAAAACTGTAATATTCAAAAATCAAAATAGTCACAACAGGCTCAAATAATATTAAATTAACAGAAAAAACATAATATTGGAGGGCGGGCGCTGATTGGCTGAGAGCCCCCCCCCCTCCACGTCATCAGAGTGACGAATCTCTACGGAAAGAAAAAGTAACAACAAAACTAAAGAAAGAGGAAAGAAACATGGCGGCGGCTGGAAGATCCGGAGCTTCAACACCGAGCCGAGTGTGAGCTCCAGGCCGGTCTGTGAGCGTCTGTCAGCGGGGAAGGACAGCACGAAGCCCCGCTCCCTGCGGACTTCATGGAGGCTGTGAATGATCGGAAACAGCTGCGGTGAAACGCCTGGTTATGTCCGTGTTTTGGGTTAAAACACTCCCGGGGACCGAACACGCGCTTCCTGGGTGAAAATATTAAAATAATATTAATATATTAGACGAGATTTTGCGTAACTTCCGGCCGTTGCTGGACCCTTTCTAGCCACAGCCCATCGACGGCCGTCATGACGGACTCGGCGGGAGGGTCGCAGCGCTGCGCCCGGGTCGGGGCTCCGGGACGCGGCAGGTCC
>JABXJD010000306.1:277500-285000 GCA_013375575.1 Percina caprodes
CAGGTACCTGAACGCACCACACACAGGCCCAGGTACCCTGAACGCACCACACACAGGTCCAGGTACCCTGAACGCACCACACACAGGTCCAGGTACCTGAATGCACCACACACAGGTCCAGGTACTGAATGCACCACACACAGGTCCAGGTACTTGAATGCACCACACACAGGTCCAGGTACCTGGACACACCAAATACAGGTTTAGGTACTGAACACACCACACACAGATTTAGGTACCTGAACACACCACACAGAGGTCCAGGTACCCTGTGTCAAACACACACACACACACACACACACACACACACACACACACACACTTTATTTCTTTAACCTTTATTTAAACGTGTAATCTCATTGTTTCCATCAGAGCTCGAGAAGCGAAGCAGCTGAAGGAGCTGCAGTCTGCTGCCGGGTCAAAGGTCACCATGGACAGGTGAGACCCCTACACCTATCTGCACCGGGGTTGAGTGATTGAAACACAGTTAGACACTGGTCTTACAGGGTGATGCGTTCAGGTGCATGTTCAGGTGCATTCTGGACGTGCTGGTCTTACAGGGAGGTGTGTTCAGGTGCATTCTGGTCTTACAGGGAGGTGTGTTCAGGTGCATTCTGGGCGTGCTGGTCTTACAGGGAGGTGTGTTCAGGTGCATTCTGGGCGTGCTGGTCTTACAGGGAGGTGTGTTCAGGTGCATTCTGGGCGTGCTGGTCTTACAGGGAGGTGTGTTCAGGTGCATTCTGGGCGTGCTGGTCTTACAGGGAGGTGTGTTCAGGTGCATTCTGGGCGTGCTGGTCTTACAGGGAGGTGTGTTCAGGTGCATTCTGGGTGTGCTGGTCTTACAGGGAGGTGTGTTCAGGTGCATTCTGGGCGTGCTGGTCTTACAGGGAGGTGTGTTCAGGTGCATTCTGGTCTTACAGGGAGGTGTGTTCAGGTGCATTCTGGGTGTGCTGGTCTTACAGGGAGGTGTGTTCAGGTGCATTCTGGTCTTACAGGGAGGTGTGTTCAGGTGCATTCTGGGTGTGCTGGTCTTACAGGGAGGTGTGTTCAGGTGCATTCTGGGCGTGCTGGTCTTACAGGGAGGTGTGTTCAGGTGCATTCTGGGCGTGCTGGTCTTACAGGGAGGTGTGTTCAGGTGCATTCTGGGTGTGCTGGTCTTACAGGGAGGTGTGTTCAGGTGCATTCTGGGCGTGCTGGTCTTACAGGGAGGTGTGTTCAGGTGCATTCTGGGCGTGCTGGTCTTACAGGGAGGTGTGTTCAGGTGCATTCTGGGTGTGCTGGTCTTACAGGGAGGTGTGTTCAGGTGCATTCTGGGTGTGCTGGTCTTACAGGGAGGTGTGTTCAGGTGCATTCATGAAGTAACCCGTTGTGTTTCAGGTGCGCTCCGTCGTCCCCGGAGACGGAGACGGGCGCGGCGCCCCCCCGAGGCCACGCCAGACTCTTCAGGTCCGACTCTTTGGGGCTCGTTGGGGGTCGCCAAAGTTTTTAGATATTTTCAACATTTTCAGCTTTTTTCGACGGCCATTAAAAAATTAACTGAAAACAGACAAAAGAAAACATGAGGATTATAAATAAATAAATAAAATTAATAAAATAAATAAAATAAATAAAATAAATAAAATAAATAAAATAAAATAATAAAATAAAATAATAAAATAAAGTAAAATTATAAAATTATAAAATTATAAAATTATAAAATTATAAAATTATAAAATAAATAAAATAAATAAAATAAAATTATAAAATTATAAATAAAATAAATAAAATAAATAAAATAAATAAAATAAATAAAATAAATAAAATAAATAATAAAATAAATTAAATAAATGAAATAATAAAATAAAATAATATAAAATAAAATAATAAAATAATAAAATAAAGTAAAATAATAAAATAAAATAAAGTAAAATTATAAAATTATAAAATAAAATTATAAAATAAAATTATAAAATAAAATTATAAAATAAAATAATATAATATAATAAAATAAAATAATAAAATAAAGTAAAATAATAAAATAAAGTAATTATAAAATTATAAAATTATAAAATAATAAAATATAGTAAAATAATAAAATAAAGTAAAATAAAGTAAAATAAAATAATAAAATAAAGTAAAATTATACAATTATACAATTATAAAATAATAAAATAAAATTATATAATATAGTAAAATAATAAAATAAAGTAAAATAATAAAATAAAGTAAAATAAAATAATAAAGTAAAATAAAATAATAAAATAAAATTATAAAATAAAGTAAAATTATAAAATAAAATAAAAAATAAAATAGAGTAAAATTATACAATTATAAAATAATGAAATAATAAAATAATAAAATAAAGTAAAATAAAATAAAGTAAAATTATAAAATAAAATAATAAAATAAGAGACAGTGACCTCATGTTGTCCTTGTGTCTAATTTTACCCGTTTTCAGTTATTTTTTTATTTTTTTTGTCTTGAATTCTTCTTCTTCTTCTTCTTCTTCTTCTTTAGACTATTTTCAAAATAAATTCCCAAATATTTTGACTGTCTTCTAAATATTTTAAACTTTTTCTGACTCTTTTTTTGACTAAATCTTTATCAGTTAAAAAGTGTAAGTGAAGTGTGTTAGCATGTGTTAGCATGTTAGCATTTGTTAGCATGTTAGCATGTCTCAGCATGTTAGCATATAATAGCTTGTTAGCAGAAGTGTTTGTATATTAGCATGTGCATGTGTAAGCATGGGTTAGCATATATTACAATGTTAGCCTGTTTTAGCATATTGGCCTGTGATAGCATATTAGCTTATGTTAGCATGCGTTAGCACGGTATTATGTTAGGATGATATTATCATACGGTAGCAAGTTAGCTATACTGTTAGGATGTTAGCATGTGATAGCATATTTTAGCAAATGTTAGCTACAGTTTGTTAGGATGTTAGCATGTGATAGCATATCTTAGCATATTTATAGCTATGTTAGGATGTTAGCATATGATAGCATGTTAGCGTAAGTGTTTGCATGTGTTTGCAGATGTGTTAGCATATTAGCATGTGTTGGCATGTTAGCATACTTCATAAGGTTAGCCTCTGTCAGCATATCATAGCATGTGTTAGCATATGTTAGCATGTTAACATGTGTTTTGCAGGTGTGTTAGCATGTTAGCATCTGCTAACTTCTAAAATCCTAACCCCTTTTTTCTGACTATTTTCAGCAAAACATTTAGTCAAAATCAGTTTAATTATCAACAGTAAGTTAAGTGTTAGCATGTGTTAGCATGGGTTAGCATGTGAAGTGAAGTTGTGTGTGTGTGTGTCTCAGATCTGCGTCAGCGACGTCTCCCAGGATCCTCTCCTCCATCAGAGAGCTGTTTGAGTGAGTTTCTCTACGTTTCTCTTTGATTCTTCCTGTTTATGTCAATATGTAAATGAGGCTGTGATGTCACAGGAAGAGGCGGGGCCACTCGGTCTGCGGCCCGGAGGAGGAGCAGCTGCTGTTTCCTGTTCGACTCTGCCTGTTAGCCAGAGTCCCAGCTAGAGCACTACAAGTCCTGGTAACACACACACACACACACACACACACACACACACACACACACACACATATATACACACACACACACACACACATATACACACACATATACACACACACACACACCTATACAGACACATATACACACACACACACACACATACACACACACACAAACATATATACACACACACACACATATACACACACACACGGTAAAGCTAAAACCATATCTGTCTGTCTGTCTGTCTGTCTGTCTGTCTGTCTGTCTGTCTGTCTGTCTGCCTGCTGTCTGTCTGTCTGTCTGTCTGTCTGTCTGTCTGTCTGTCTGTCTGTCTGTCTGTCTGTCTGTCTGTCTGTCTGTCTGTCTGCCTGCCTGTCTGCCTGCCTGTCTGCCTGTCTGTCTGTCTGTCTGTCTGTCTGTCTGTCTGCCTGTCTGTCTGTCTGTCTGTCTGTCCTGTCTGTCTGTCTGTCTGTCTGTCTGTCTGTCTGTCTGTCTGTCTGTCTGTCTGTCTGTCTGTCTGTCTGTCTGTCTGTCTGTCTGTCTGTCTGCCTGTCTGCCTGTCTGTCTGTCTGCCTGTCTGTCTGCCTGTCTGTCTGCCTGCCTGCCTGTCTGTCTGTCTGCCTGTCTGTCTGTCTGTCTGTCTGCCTGTCTGCCTGCCTGTCTGTCTGTCTGCCTGCCTGTCTGTCTGTCTGTCTGTCTGTCTGTCTGTCTGTCTGTCTGCCTGCCTGTCTGTCTGTCTGCCTGCTAGGAGGCCCATGAGCAGGGCATCAACGCGGTGCGGTTCAGCTCCAGCTCCGACCTGCTGGCCACCGGAGGAACCGACCGGCTCGTCAAGCTGTGGGCCGTCAGAGCAGGTACGCCCTCGTTAACGATGGTGGTGATTCTTTTGAGCATTTTCAGCCTTTATTTTGAAAGGACAGCTGAGGATATGGGGGGGGGGATGACGTGCAGCAAAGGGCTGCAGGTCGGAGTCGAACCCGCTGCATCGTGGACTACCCCTCTGTGTATGGGTGCCCCTCTACCACCTGAGTCCCCCGGGTGCCCCTCTACCACATGAGTCCCCCGGGCGCCCCTCTACCACCTGAGTCCCTCGGGCGCCCCTCTACCACCTGGGTCCCCCGGGCGCCCCTCTACCACCTGGGGCCCCCGGGCGCCCCTCTACCACCTGGGGCCTCCGGGCGCCCCTCTACCACCTGGGGCCCCCGGGCGCCCCTCTACCACCTGGCCCCCCCGGGCGCCCCTCTACCACCTGGCCCCCCCGGGCGCCCCACCTTATCACATTCTGTTGGTTAATCAAAGGAATGAGTGTTTGTGATGTCACTGATGATGTCACTGTGATGTCACCAGGCTCGCTGAGTCACCGGGCGACTCTGGAGGGGAGCCGCGGCGGGATCACCTGCATCGAGTTCGACCCCGCGGTGAGGCAACAAGTACACACACCTACACACACACACACACACCTACAGACACACCTACACACACCTACACACACACACCTACACACACCTACACACACCTACAGACACACCTACACACACCTACACACACACACACACACCTACAGACACACCTACACACACCTACACACACACACCTACACACACCTACACACACCTACACGCACACCTACACACACCTACACGCACACCTACACACACACACACACACACCTACACACACCTACAGACACACCTACACACACCTACACACACACACACCTACACACACCTACACACACACCTACACACACCTACAGACACACCTACACACACCTACACACACACACACCTACACACACCTACACACACACCTACACACACCTACACACACACACACACACACACACCTACACACACCTACACACACCTACACACACACACACACACACACACACACCTACACACACACCTACACACACACACACACACACCTACACACACCTACACACACACCTACACACACCTACACACACACCTACACACACCTACACACACACCTACACACACACCTACACACACACCTACACACACCTACACACACACCTACACACACCTACACACACCTACACACACCTACACACACACCTACACACACACACCTACACACACCTACACACACCTATACACACACACACACCTACACACACACTACACACACCTACACACACACACACCTACACACACACCTACACACACACCTACACACACCTACACACACCTACACACACCTACACACACACCTACACACACCTACACACACACCTACACACACCTACACACACCTACAACCACCTACACACACACCTACAGACACACACCTACACACACACCTACACACACACCTACACACACCTACACACACCTACACACACCTACACACACCTACACACACACCTACAGACGCATTTTTGTCTCTTTCCATGAGTATTCATAGTATTCATAGTAAAAGTACAAATAACTGGGTGAAATACTTTGTTATTGTAGTTCTTTGTGTTTTTATTGTTGCTGTTGTGATTGTAGCAGCTTTTTGGAGAAGTCTGTGTCTCTGTTGTGTTGTTGTTGTTGTGTTGTTGTTGTTTTCCTGTCTCTTTGTGAAGAAGTATCCTGATTACTTCCCTTCCCTGTGTGTGTGTGTGTGTGTGTGTGTGTGTGTGTGTCTGACGTCCAGGGCTTCAGGGTCCTCGCCGCCTCCTACGATAATTCGGCCTTGTTGTGGCGGCTGGATGACTCCGCCCCTAAGGTAACCACGGCAACCCTCAGACAGGAAGCAGACCGTGTTGGACGTGTTGCTCTGAGTCTGATTTAGTGACGACATGGACGATGCTGGCTGCTGATTGGTCCGGCCTTTAAGCAACGGCGAACCCTGCTTCCTGATAGCTACGCGTGTCTGAGTCACTCGATTCTCATTGGCTACTAGCCAATGGGGGCGGGTAGATTGACTGTCTCCCTGTCTCTCTCTCTCTGTCTGTCTCTCTCTCTGTCTCCCTGTGTCCCTGCCTGCCTGTCTGTCCCCATGCCTGTCTGTCCCCCTGCCTGTATGTCTCCCTGTGTCCCTGCCTGTCTGTCTGTCCCCCTGTGTCCCTGCCTGTCTGTCTGTCCCCCTGTGTCCCTGCCTGTCTGTCTGTCCCCCTGTGTCCCTGCCTGCCTGTCTGTCCCCCTGTGTCCCTGCCTGTCTGTCTGTCCCCCTGCCTGCCTGTCTGTCCCCCTGTCCCCCTGCCTGTCTGTCCCCCTGCCTGCCTGTCTCCCTGCCTGCCTGCCTGTCCCCCTGTCCCCCTGCCTGTCTGTCCCCCTGCCTGCCTGTCCCCCTGCCTGTCTGTCTCTCAGCTGACTCTAACCGGCCACAGCAGGAAGGTGACCGCAGCGCGGTTCAGCCGGGTCCATCAGGTGGTGACGGGCAGCGCCGACGGGACCGTGAGACTGTGGGACCTGCAGCGGGCCGCCGCCTGTAAGGCCCACCAATCGCTCCCTGATCGGGGATCCCTGGTCCCTGGTCCCTGATCGGGGATCCCTGATCAATGATCCCTTAAACCCAGGAGGTTTTTCCTCCTATCCCAGAATGCATCTGTGGTGACGCCCTGTCTCCGTGTGCAGGTGTGCAGGAAATGAAGTCGTCGTACTGCAGCGACCTCGTCTGCGCCGAGAACTGCGTCATCAGCGGCCATTTTGACTCCAAGATCAGAATCTGGGACTCCAGGTAACCCTCACCCATTCACCCTCACCCATTCACCCTCACCCATTCACCCTCACCCTCCAGGTAACCCTCACCCATTCACCCTCACCCATTCACCCTCACCCATTCACCCTCACCCATTCACCCTCACCCATTCATCCTCACCCTCCAGGTAACCCTCACCCATTCACCCTCACCCATTCATAACACCCTCCAGGTAACCCTCACCCATTCACCCTCACCCATTCACCCTAACCCATTCACCCTCACCCATTCACCCTCAGCCATTCACCCTCACCCATTCACCCTCAC
>JABXJD010000306.1:290000-302500 GCA_013375575.1 Percina caprodes
CATCTGTCCTGTAGGGTAACATTACAGCTTGTTTCTACCTGATGATGAACATCTGTCCTGTAGGGTAACATTACAGCTTGTTTCTCCTGATGATGAACATCTGTCCTGTAGGGTAACATTACAGCTTGTTTCTACCTGATGATGAACATCTGTCCTGTAGGGTAACATTACAGCTTGTTTCTACCTGATGATGAACATCTGTCCTGTAGGGTAACATTACAGCTTGTTTCTCCCTGATGATGAACATCTGTCCTGTAGGGTAACATTACAGCTTGTTTCTACCTGATGATGAACATCTGTCCTGTAGGGTAACATTACAGCTTGTTTCTCCCTGATGATGAACATCTGTCCTGTAGGGTAACATTACAGCTTGTTTCTCCCTGATGATGAACATCTGTCCTGTAGGGTAACATTACAGCTTGTTTCTCCTGATGATGAACATCTGTCCTGTAGGGTAACATTACAGCTTGTTTCTCCTGATGATGAACATCTGTCCTGTAGGGTAACATTACAGCTTGTTTCTACCTGATGATGAACATCTGTCCTGTAGGGTAACATTACAGCTTGTTTCTCCCTGATGCTGAACATCTGTCCTGTAGGGTAACATTACAGCTTGTTTCTACCTGATGATGAACATCTGTCCTGTAGGGTAACATTACAGCTTGTTTCTACCTGATGATGAACATCTGTCCTGTAGGGTAACATTACAGCTTGTTTCTCCTGATGATGAACATCTGTCCTGTAGGGTAACATTACAGCTTGTTTCTACCTGATGATGAACATCTGTCCTGTAGGGTAACATTACAGCTTGTTTCTACCTGATGATGAACATCTGTCCTGTAGGGTAACATTACAGCTTGTTTCTCCCTGATGATGAACATCTGTCCTGTAGGGTAACATTACAGCTTGTTTCTACCTGATGATGAACATCTGTCCTGTAGGGTAACATTACAGCTTGTTTCTACCTGATGATGAACATCTGTCCTGTAGGGTAACATTACAGCTTGTTTCTACCTGATGATGAACATCTGTCCTGTAGGGTAACATTACAGCTTGTTTCTACCTGATGATGAACATCTGTCCTGTAGGGTAACATTACAGCTTGTTTCTACCTGATGATGAACATCTGTCCTGTAGGGTAACATTACAGCTTGTTTCTACCTGATGATGAACATCTGTCCTGTAGGGTAACATTACAGCTTGTTTCTACCTGATGCTGAACATCTGTCCTGTAGGGTAACATTACAGCTTGTTTCTCTCTCTTCAGTCCGGACGGTTGCTTCCTCGCGGCCGGATCAGCAGACGGTGCTGTTTACATCTGGAACGTCTCCAACGGCAACCTGGAGACCCGCCTACCTGACAGACACAGGTAACAGCCCTGAGATATGGATCAGCTGATCAATGCAACGATTAATTAAGTAATAGTAATTTTTCACACAATAATAACAGAAAAGCTTTTCTTTGTGTGAGCTGCGTGTGTTTTACGTAGAAACGTCAGTGGGCCCAGGACGCTTCCCTGTGGCGCTCCACGCAGAACTCACCGTAGCCGCCTGGAGTGCATCGATCTCTTAAAAGCCGTGTGTGTGTGTGTGTGTGTGTGTGTGTGTGTGTGTGTGTGTGTGTGTGTGTGTGTGTGTGTGTGTGTGTGTGTGTGTGTGTGTGTGTGTGTGTGTGTGTGTGTGTGTGTGTGTGTGGGGGCGTGTAGTTTTCGAGGTGACTTGAGGAATTATTCACTAAATGCTATCCTCCCTCTGTCTCTCTCTCTGTCTCCCTCTCTCTCTTTCTTTCTGTCTCTCTCTCTCTCTCTCTCTCTCTCTCTGTCTCTCTCTCTCTCTCTGTCTCTCTCTCTCTCTCTCTCTCTCTCTGTCTCTCTCTCTCTCTCTGTCTCTCTCTCTCTCCCTCTAGCTCGCCCATCAGTGCCGTGTCCTGGTCTCTGTCCGGCGAATACGTCGTCAGTGTGGACAAGAGTAGGCGGGCCGTCCTCTGGAGTGACATCTGAAGCAGCCAATCCCTGACGAGCTCATGTCCAGAGCGTTGTCATACCGATCCGAGACCAGTGGGGTTAAAAATACTTATATTTTATTTAATATATGATATTGCAGTACTCAGGCCTACAGATCCCACAGGCTACACAGCTTTCATTTCTTTAGATTTTAATATTTTTCAATGAAAATAATAATGATCCAGAAGTGGTCGTCCCTCCAACATCGTGACTCATATCGCAATCTCAGTCAAAACCATAACAACCAGATATTTTCCTCATATTGTGCAGGACTCGCTTTATTAACCCTTTTGGGAATGACTCAGTATAGAGAATACAGTATAGAGAGAAAAGGCCAGTATAAAGATAATACTACTACTACTACTACTACTACTACTACTAATAATAATTATAATAATAATAATAATAATAATAATAATAATAAAAACAACCTTTGGCTATAAAAAGACATTTACCATAAATCATCAGTTAATAGCAGTTAGAGTTATTTATGTGAGTCCGTGTGTGCGTGTGTGTGTGTGTGTGTGTGTGTGTGTGTGTGTGTCCTCTCCTACTTTAGAGGAGCTGAATAACGAGGTATCTGATCGCTGTACCACCATTTTAGGCGATATCGGAGGTGTCTCCAGTCATGTGACCTGAGAGCAGTCAGAGAGGTTTTTAAGCTGTTTGCTGATTGGACAGAAACGGTCGTATTGCACCAAAAGCCACTATTTTGTCACTATAGCAACCGACAGGTGTCATCTGTTAAACCCAGCTGCATTTTCAGCTCTGAACAGAATTATTACAGCAAAGGTGGGACGTGAGTAACGTTTCATCTGTCCCCCCCTGGACGGGACCCACAGGTGTCTGTCCCCCCCTGGACGGGACCGACAGGTGTCATCTGTCCCCCCCTGGACGGGACCCACAGGTGTCTGTCCCCCCCTGGACGGGACCCACAGGTGTCTGTCCCCCCCTGGACGGGACCGACAGGTGTCATCTGTCCCCCCCTGGACGGGACCCACAGGTGTCATCTGTCCCCCCCCTGGACGGGACCCACAGGTGTCATCTGTCCCCCCCCTGGACGGGACGAATGACACAGCAGGGGGGGGCGAATGAAACATACAGTTTACACTTCCCACGTCTTTAATATAGTTCTGTATATCATGGATGGTTCTTCCAAAAGGTGTTATTATTATTATTGTTATTGTTATTATTATTATTATTATTATTATCATAGATTGGTGCCGGCGATACGTTTTGTGAACGTCTGTTAATTAATAATTTGCCGTCATCGTGAAGCGCGTATGAAGGTTATTGAAATATTGTTGTGGATGATTCGGCCATTTTATTTATTTGTTTTTCTATTATTATCTTGTCCCCATGGTGGAAGATGTCGTCCACTCGGGTCTACGTGGGTTAGACCGCTGGACGTCAGAGTATAAAAGGGCTTCCTCCCCCAGGGAAGGTTGGGAATCAGGGATTTAGTTCCTGTATTTGGAGACTCTTTTATGTATTTATGGTAAAAATACCTTTATTGAGCCCACGTGAAGAAGAAAAACACATGACGTATCGAAATATGTGAAAAATATAATGGAAAGTAAGTCGTTGTGTGTCATTGGGCATTTTTAAGTTGGTGGAGGGGACATCCTGGAGGGACATCCTGGAGGGACATCCTGGATTGCTGCTGGTAGTAATATCATAATAATAATAGTAATGATAGTAATAATAATAATAGTAATGATAGTAATAATAACCATACTAATAATAACGCTGTCGGGATTAGCTCATTCATTTAAACCCAACCAAGGTGTTTTAAGCTAACGTTAGCTTCAAACAACCATACATAGCTACGTTACTGAAATGATTTCCATCTTCTCTTATTGTTGTAATGATAAACTTTATCATTTCATGGATATCACTAAGTCTATGAGGAGGAGGAAGAGGAGGAGGAGGAGGAGGGAGAGGGAAAGGAGGAGGAGGAGGAGGGAGAGGAAGAGGAGGAGGAGGGAGAGGAGCAAAAGGAGGAAGAGGAGAAGGAGGAAGAAAAAAAGGGATCAAATGTTCACAATGTCGTTATCACCGACGTCGGTTCGGACTTTCAGGGGAAAAAGACTCAAAGTTAAAAAAAAAGGATGAAGAGGGAGAGGAGGGAGAGGAGGGAGAGGAGGAGAGGAGGAGAGGAGGGAGAGGAGGGAGAGGAGGAGGGAGAGGAGGAGAGGAGGGAGAGGAGGGAGAGGAGGAGGGAGAGGAGGAGAGGAGGGAGAGGAGGAGAGGAGGGAGAGGAGGAGGGAGAGGAGGAGGTTGTAGTTGTGACACTTCATAACGTCTCCATGGCAACAGGGAAACAGCTGCTCTTGGGTGAAGATTGTTCATCTTCCAGATATTTAGACTTTTATTATGAAATCATATCGCGTTATTTTGTGTGGAAATCGGCAATTTATGCGGCAAAAGTGCGGTGTATTGGAAAAATATGCCCCCCCCCCCCCACATGATCACATGATCCCGTTCTCCTGGTGGGGGGGTCAGAGGGACGGAGGATCGAGTCTGTCGGCTTCTTTTGGGATATTGTTCTGATTCTGTTATTTATTTGGTGATTTATTATCTTTCTGCTCAGTAATTTCTGCCCTTCGGGGGTGTAAAGGGAACTTTAACCCTCCTGTTGTCCCGGGTCAAATCTGACCCCTTTATAAGGTTCTCCAGCACAAATCTGGATTCTTTCATCCAGATGGTCCAGATGTTCCACGCATGGATCCATGTTACGCTGAAGGACCAGCTCACTACGTTATGAGTTCGGGTTTTTATTTCTTTAGACAAAAGACTAAAAAATGATTTAATTTGATACAAATGAGGTAGCCGTGGAAACAGTGGGGGTGTGTTGGTGTTAGAGATGTGGACGGAGGAGGGTGGGGGTGTGTTGGTGTTAGAGATGTGGGCGGAGGAGGGTGGGGGTGTGTTGGTGTTAGAGATGTGGACGGAGGAGGGTGGGGGTGTGTTGGTGTTAGAGATGTGGGCGGAGGAGGGTGGGGGTGTGTTGGTGTTAGAGATGTGGACGGAGGAGGGTGGGGGGTGTTGGTGTTAGAGATGTGGACGGAGGAGGGTGGGGGTGTGTTGGTGTTAGAGATGTGGACGGAGGAGGGTGGGGGTGTGTTGGTGTTAGAGATGTGGGCGGAGGAGGGTGGGGGTGTGTTGGTGTTAGAGATGTGGGCGGAGGAGGGTGGGGGTGTTGGTGTTAGAGATGTGGGCGGAGGAGGGTGGGGGTGTGTTGGTGTTAGAGATGTGGACGGAGGAGGGTGGGGGTGTGTTGGTGTTAGAGATGTGGGCGGAGGAGGGTGGGGGTGTGTTGGGGTTAGAGATGTGGGCGGAGGAGGGTGGGGGTGTGTTGGTGTTAGAGATGTGGACGGAGGAGGGTGGGGGGTGTTGGTGTTAGAGATGTGGACGGAGGAGGGTGGGGGGGTGTTGGTGTTAGAGATGTGGGCGGAGGAGGGTGGGGGTGGGACAGAAGGAAGAAAATGGGGATAAAAAGCATCAAAACGTGATAACAAATTATCAAAAAATTGATAAAAATGATCTAAAAAGCTTCAAAGTGCTGAAGAACAGAAAGAGTCAAATTGTTCATTTTCATCTTTGACCTGGAGGACAACACAAGGGTTAAAAAACTAAATGAGGGAAGAAAATGTTAAAATATGACAAAATAATGTTAAATATGACAAAATAATGTTAAAATACGTTAAAATATGACAAAATAATGTTAAAATGTGATAAAATAATGTTAAAATACGTTAAAATATGACAAAATAATGTTAAATATGACAAAATAATGTTAAAATACGTTAAAATATGACAAAATAATGTTAAATATGACAAAATAATGTTAAAATGTGATAAAATGTGTTTCTGTCTTATCTTGTCGTTCAGTCTGATTTTATTTTTTAACGGTTATTGAGCATAACAGTTGTATTAAATATATTAAATATATTTAATATATATATAATGTATTATATATATATTAAATATATTGAATATATAATGTATTATATATGTCTTAATATTGTACACAAATAAAAAGCATTTTTTAAATACTTTTCATTAGTGTTTTTTAAATGTTTTTGTCATTTTCCATAATATTTAATAATCTTTATATCAAAAGGACTGTATACATATATACTGTATTATATATTATATATATATATATATATAATATATAATATATAATACAGTATACATATATACTGTATTATATATTATATATATAGATATATATATATAATATAGATAGATAGATAGATAGATAGATAGATAGATAGATAGGCATGGGGGTAGCATCCTGCTTTGGGGGGGTTTCTGCCCATGGGACAGGGCGACGATGATGATGATGATGGTACCTGCGGTCGTCGTGGTGATACAGCGCTCCGTGATGTGTGTGTGTGTATACAGTATATATGATGATGATGATGATGGTGATGGTACCTGCGGTCGTCGTGGTGATACAGCGCTCCGTGATGTGTGTGTGTGTATACAGTATATATGATGATGATGATGATGATGGTACCTGCGGTCGTCGTGGTGATACAGCGCTCCGTGATGTGTGTGTGTGTATACAGTATATATGATGATGATGATGATGATGGTACCTGCGGTCGTCGTGGTGATACAGCGCTCCTTGACCTTCCTCGCGGCGTCTTTGTGTTTGTTGACGTCTCTTCACCGAGATTTGAATGCGAGTTGACGGCGGTGACGATGGCGCTGCGGGGGGGCTTCCTGTCCTTAACGAGGAGACAGGAAGCACCTGCTGTCTCCCCCCCAACAGCAGGGGGGGGGCTTCCTGTCCTTAACGAGGAGACAGGAAGCACCTGCTGTCTCCCCCAACAGCAGGGGGCTTCTGTCCTTCACGAGGACAGGAAGCACCTGCTGTCTCCCCCCCAACAGCAGGGGGGCTTCCTGTCCTTAACGAGGAGACAGGAAGCACCTGCTGTCTCCCCCCCAACAGCAGGGGGGGGGCTTCCTGTCCTTAACGAGGAGACAGGAAGCACCTGCTGTCTCCCAACAGCAGCGCTGCAGGGCGGGGGGGCTACTAGCCAATCAGCATCTCTACAGCCGCTAAGTTTGAATAAAGTGAACAAAGACTACGATGTGCTGTGATTAACATCACATGATCAATATGATGGAGGGATGAAAGGGATGGAGGGATGAAAGGGATGGAGGGATGAAAGGGATGGAGGGATGAAAGGGAGAGGATGAAAGGGAGAGGGATGAAAGGGATGGAGGGATGAAAGGGAGAGGGATGAAAGGAATGGAGGGAGGAAAGGAGGAGGGATGAAAGGAATGGAGGGAGAGAGGGAGAGGGATGAGTGAGAAAGGGATGGAGCGATGGATGGAGGGAGGGAGGGATGAAAGGGAGAGAGGGATGGAGGAATGAAAGGGAGAGGGGTGAAAGGAATGGAGGGATGGCTGGAGGGAGGGAGGATGGATGGAGGGATGAGTGAGAAAGGGATGGAGGGAGGGTTGGAGGGAGTGAGGGAGGGATGGAAGGAGGGAGGGATGGAGGGATGATGGAGGTCAGAGTCCAGATGATGTTAATGTCACAGACAGAAATAAAACTTGTCTTCTGGCTATTTTAACACATTTTAATATTAGTCTGTGTTTGACGGGGGGGAGGGGGGGTAGAGAGAGAGAGAGAGAGAGAGGGAGGGGGGGGAGAACCTGGACAAGTTTATTAGTGGACCTAGTCCTTGAAAATCCAGAGCTGGGACCAGGAGTTACCTAGTAAACCCCCATGGTGACGGTGTCTGCCCCCCCACCATTGAAATGATTTAAATCAAAGGTAAACAGAAGAGGAGCTGTGCATGAAAACCTCATAACAATTAAAAATGTGGACTCCTAAAGACCAGGTCTCTCTCTTCTAAAGGGGGACTAGGAAATGAATTAATTCAGTTCTATTTGTTATAGTGGACCGAGCACCTGGTCCAGACTGAACCAGTTCTATTTGTTATAGTGTACCGAGCACCTGGTCCAGACTCTGAACCAGTTCTATTTGTTCTAGTGTACCGAGCACCTGGTCCAGACTCTGAACCAGTTCTATTGGTTCTAGTGTACCGAGCACCTGGTCCAGACTCTGAACCAGTTCTATTTGTTAGAGTGGACCAAGCACCTGGTCCAGACTCTGAACCAGTTCTATTTGTTAGAGTGGACCGAGCACCTGGTCCAGACTCTGAACCAATTCTATTTGTTATAGTGTACCGAGCACCTGGTCCAGACTGTGAACCAGCTCTATTTGTTAGAGTGGACCGAGCACCTGGTCCAGACTCTGAACCAGTTCTATTTGTTAGAGTGGACCAAGCACCTGGTCCAGACTCTGAACCAGTTCTATTTGTTAGAGTGGACCGAGCACCTGGTCCAGACTCTGAACCAATTCTATTTGTTATAGTGTACCGAGCACCTGGTCCAGACTGTGAACCAGCTCTATTTGTTAGAGTGGACCGAGCACCTGGTCCAGACTCTGAACCAGTTCTATTTGTTAGAGTGGACCGAGCACCTGGTCCAGACTCTGAACCAGTTCTATTTGTTATAGTGGACCGAGCACCTGGTCCAGACTCTGAACCAGTTCTATTTGTTATAGTGTACTGAGCACCTGGTCCAGACTCTGAACCAGTTCTATTTGTTCTAGTGGACCAAGCACCTGGTCCAGACTCTGAACCAGTTGTTATTGTAGGGGATTTTAATATTCATGTGGCCTTAGTACTGCGTTTATCTCTCTTTTAGATTCTATTGGTTTCTGTCAAAGTGTTCATAAACCGACTCACCGTTTTAACCACACCCTCGATCTTGTTCTGGTATATGGTGTTGAAATTGAACATTTAATGGTGTTCCCACAGAATCCCTTTCTGTCTGACCACTGTTTGATAACTTTTGAGTTTATACTGCTGAACTACACGCCAGTAGGCAAAACCTTCTATACAAGATGTCTATCTGATAGTGCTGTAGCTAAATTTAAGGATGTGATTCCATTAGCATTTAATTCATTACCAAGTCACAAAGTAACGGAGGACTCCTATGCTGTTAGTCCCTCCCAAATTGATCATTTTGTTGATAGTGCAGCAGGCTCGTTGCGAATGACACTCGACTCTGTTGCCCCTCTAACAAAGAAGATAATAAAACAAAGACGGTTAGCTCCATGGTATAACACTGAAACTCGCAAATTAAAGCAAATATCACGGAAACTTGAGAAGATTTGGCGTTCCACCAAATTAGAAAGTTCTCGTTTTATCTGGCAAGATAGTCTTAAAACATATAGGAAGGGCCTCCGTAATGCCAGAGCAGCGTACTACTCATCATTAATAGAGGAAAATAGGAACAACCCCAGGTTTCTTTTTAGTACTGTAGCCAGGCTAACGGAAGGTCACAGCTCTACTGAGCCAAGTATTCCCATAGCTCTTAGTAGTAATGACTTTATGAGATTCTTCAATGATAAAATTATAACTATTAGAAGCAAAATTCACCAAGACCTGCCTTTAACTGGCACTGACTTATCTCTGAACTCAGGAACCTCAGAAACAGCTGTAAAACCAGATATATGTTTAGATTGCTTTGCTTCACTTGATCTTTATCAATTTAATTCAATTATTTCTTCATCTAAACCATCAACCTGCCTCTTAGACCCCATCCCGACTAGGCTTCAGCTAAACCATCAACCTGCCTCTTAGACCCCATCCCAACTAGGCTTTATCTAGACCATCAACCTGCCTCTTAGACCCCATCCCGACTAGGCTTCAGCTAAACCATCAACCTGCCTCTTAGACCCCATCCCAACTAGGCTTTATCTAGACCATCAACCTGCCTCTTAGACCCCATCCCGACTAGGCTTCATCTAAACCATCAACCTTTAGCCAACTATAGACCTATATCCAACCTTGATCCAGATTTTTTAGCCAACTATAGACCTATATCCAACCCTGATCCAGATGTTTTAGCCAACTATAGACCTATATCCAACCTTGATCCAGATGTTATAGCCAACTATAGACCTATATCCAACCCTGATCCAGATGTTTTAGCCAACTTTAGACCTATATCCAACCTTGATCCAGATGTTTTAGCCAACTATAGACCTATATCCAACCCTGATCCAGATGTTTTAGCCAACTATAGACCTATATCCAACCTTGATCCAGATGTTTTAGCCAACTATAGACCTATATCCAACCTTGATCCAGATGTTTTAGCATACTATAGACCGATATCCAACCTTGATCCAGATGTTTTAGCATACTATAGACCTATATCCAACCTTGATCCAGATGTTTTAGCCAACTATAGACCTATATCCAGCCTTGATCCAGATGTTTTAGCCAACTATAGACCTATATCCAACCTTGATCCAGATGTTTTAGCATACTATAGACCTATATCCAACCTTGATCCAGATGTTTTAGCATACTATAGACCTATATCCAACCTTGATCCAGATGTTTTAGCCAACTATAGACCTATATCCAGCCTTGATCCAGATGTTTTAGCCAACTATAGACCTATATCCAACCTTGATCCAGATGTTTTAGCATACTATAGACCTATATCCAACCTTGATCCAAATGTTTTAGCCAACTATAGACCTATATCCAACCTTGATCCAGATGTTTTAGCCAACTATAGACCTATATCCAACCTTGATCCAGATATTTTAGCCAACTATAGACCTATGTCAACCTTGATCCAGATGTTTTAGCCAACTATAGACCTATAT
Organism: Percina caprodes; assembly: GCA_013375575.1. NCBI lineage: Eukaryota > Metazoa > Chordata > Actinopteri > Perciformes > Percidae > Percina > Percina caprodes. The sequence continues at coordinate 300,722 of JABXJD010000306.1, forward strand.
CCAGCCTTGATCCAGATGTTTTAGCTAACTATAGACCTATATCCAACCTTGATCCAGATGTTTTTGCCAACTATAGACCTATATCCAACCTTGATCCAGATGTTTTAGCTAACTATAGACCTATATCCAACCTTGATCCAGATGTTTTAGCCAACTATAGACCTATATCCAACCCTGATCCAGATGTTTTAGCCAACTATAGACCTATAGCCAACCTTGATCCAGATGTTTTAGCCAACTATAGACCTATATCTAACCTTGATCCAGATGTTTTAGCCAACTATAGACCTATATCCAACACTGATCCAGATGTTTTAGCCAACTATAGACCTATATCCAACCCTGATCCAGATGTTATCTAGATAGACCTGCTACGTCCTGCTGGTCCTTGTAATGCTGCACAGTGTCCTGCTAAGCCATGAACTACTACAAAGAACTACTACAAACTACTATTTTTTGTGACTGTTATTGCCACTCTTTATTCTAACCCCAACCGGTCGTCAGACACCGCCTACCAAGAGCCTGGGTCTGGGTCTGGGTCTGGGTCTGGGTCTGGGTCTGGGTCTGTCCGAGGTTTCTTCCTAAAAGGAAGTTTTTCCTCGCCACTGTCGCACTGTTGCTTGCTCTGGAGGGAACTACTAGAACTGTTGGGTCCTTGTAAATTCTGGAGTGTAGTCTAGACCTGCTCTATCTGGTCTAGACCTGCTCTATCTGGTCTAGACCTGCTCTATCTGGTCTAGACCTGCTCTATCTGTAAAGGGTCTCGAGATAACTCTTGTTATGTCATCATACATAAACACATATAAATAAAGAGTTTATCAGTTCTACGGGTCGATAATAAAATAAAACAACTAAAACCTTTAGAGAGGACATCAGGGTCCGAGGGGATGGCTCTTTCAGTTCCTGGGGGTTAATTACCCATAACCCTTAAAGGGGGGCTTTTAACAGCCTACAGAGAGAGGGAGAAGGAGGAGAGAGAGCTTTTCTCTACGATTCGTGTTCCTGACAGTCGTGCCAATAAAGCTTTTTGAATTTTGCAAAAAAAACATTGAGGCCAATACATACATGAACATACACTGAAATAGATCAATAGATCACATTATCACTCCTGGGGGAGAGAAAGAAAGGAGAGAGAGTAGAAATGGTGAGTGAGAGACAGAAAGAAAGAGGAAGAGAGAGAGCATAGTTGTGTTTTTACTGGAGAATCTGACGGCATGACGACGCCTTCCTGAGAGAGAGAGGGAGAGAGAGAGAGAGAGAGAGAGGAAGAGAGGAAGAGAGAGAGAGAGGAAGAGAGAGAGAGTGAGAGAGGAAGAGAGAGAGAGGAAGAGAAAGAGAGAGAGGGAGAGGAAGAGAGGAAGAGAAAGGGAGAGAAAGGGAGAGAAAGGGAGAGAGAGAGACATCCTCCTCTCAGTTTCCACGGTGACGGCATCCCTCCTCCATCATTTCTCCGTCTCCGGCTGCTCATCGTCTCCAGGATGGGAGATAAAGGAACACGGTAGGATTCAAACGCTCAACCTTTATACACACACACACACACACACACACACACACACACACACACACACACACACACACACACACACACACACACACACACACACACACAGAGATACACAAACACACACGATCAGTGTGTGTGTGTGTGTGTGTATATATATATATTTATATATGTGTGTGTTTGTGTGTATATATATATTTATATATGTGTGTGTGTGTGTTGTGTGTATATGTATATGTGTGTGTGTGAATATTTATATATATGTGTTTGTGTGTGTA
>JABXJD010000306.1:307500-312500 GCA_013375575.1 Percina caprodes
TGTAGCGGGACCATGGCTACAGCTGCTACCATGATTTTGGAGCCTCCCTGATCCGAGGAAACATGCTGGGGGGTAAAGAACATAAGGACTCCGGGGAATGACTCCCCAGAGCTAGGTTAGTAACTAGGTTAGTTACTAGGTTAGTAACTAGGTTAGTAACTAGGTTTGTAACTAGGTTTGTAACTAGGTTAGTAACTAGGTTAGTAACCAGGTTAGTAACTAGGTTAGTAACAAGCATTTCTGGGACATGGATGCACATAAATAGACAGATAGAAAGATAAAAAGATAGAGGAGAGAGGAACCCAGTGTGATAAAGGAAGTCCCCCAGCTGTCTAAAACTATTACAGCATAACTAGGAGAGCATGACTAACTAGGAGAGCATGACTAACTAGGAGAGACGGGGTAAAGAGAGGAGCCTGGTCAGGCTAGAACTCTCCCCAACCGGATCGGGCTGTATGCCCTGCCTCCCTCTAGTTTTATTATATTATTGATTATATGATAGATAGTTCTGACAACTATGATGAGAAGCAGGTAGGCCGGGTTAGGCGGACAATATTCAATTCTATGCCCTAACTATAAGCTTTATCAAAAAGGAAAGTCTTAAGTCTACTCTTAAATGTGGAGACGGTGTCTGCCTCCCGAACCCAAACTGGAACCTGGTTCCACAGGAGAGGAGCCTGATAGCTGAACACTCTGGTACCTGGACCCAGACTGGAACCTGGTTCCACAGGAGAGGAGCCTGATAGCTGAACGCTCTGGCTCCCGTTCTACTTTTAGAGACTCTAGGAACCACCAGTAACCCTGCATTCTGGGAGCGCAGTGCTCTGGTGGGGTTGTAAGGTACTATGAGCTCTTTAAGATAAGATGGTGCCTGACCATGAAGAGCTTTGTAGGTGAGAAGAAGGATTTTAAATTCTATTCTGGATTTTACAGGAAGCCAATGCAGAGAAGCTAAAACAGGAGAGATGTGATCTCTTTTCCTGGTTCCTGTCAGACCACGTGCTGCAGCATTCTGGACCAGCTGAAGAGTCTTTATGGAGGTCTTCGAGCAGCCTGATAATAAAGAATTGCAGTAATCCAGCCTAGAAGTAACAAATGCATGGACTAGTTTTTCTGCATCATTTTTAGAGGATATTCCTGATTTTAGCAATATTACGTAGGTGAAAAAAGGCGATCCTTGAAATTTGCTTTATGTGAGAATTAAAGGACAAATCCTGATCAAAGATAACTCCAAGATTCCTCACAGTGGTGCTGGAGGCCAGGGTGGTGCTGGAAGCCAGGGTGGTGCTGGAGGCCAGGGTGGTGCTGGAGGCCAGGGTGGGGCTGGAGGCCAGGGGGGTGCTGGAGGCCAGGGTGGTGCTGGAGGCCAGGGTGATGCTGGAGGCCAGAGTGATGCTGGAGGCCAGGGTGGTGTTGGAGGCCAGGGTGGTGCTGGAGGCCAGGGTGATGCTGGAGACCAGGGTAGTGCTGGAGGCCAGGGTGGTGCTGGAGGCCAGAGTGGTGCTGGAGGCCAGGGTGGTGCTGGAGGCCAGGGTGGTGCTGGAGGCCAGGGTGGTGCTGGAGGCCAGGGTGGTGCCATCCAGAGTAACTATCTCTTTGGATAATGCGTCACGGAGGTGCTTGGGCCCCAGAGCAATAACTTCAGTTTTATCTGAGTTCAACATTAGAAAATTACAGCTCATCCAGGTTTTAATATCCTGAAGGCACATTTAAAGTTTAGCTAACTGATTAGTTTCATCCGGCTTGATCAATAGATATAATTGAGTATCGTCTGCATAACAATGAAAGTTTATGGAGTGCTTCCTGATAATATTGCCTAAAGGAAGCATATATAAAGTGAACAGGATTGGACCGAGCACAGATCCTTGTGGGACTCCATGACTAACTCTGGCGTGCACGGAGGATTCATCGTTAACGTGAACAAACTGAGATCGATCTGATAAATAAGACTTAAACCAGCTTAGAGCTGTCCCTTTAATGCCAATAAAATGTTCTATAAGCTGCTTACAGGATAGTACTGTAAAAACAAAGTAGTTGACAGGATAGTACTGTAAAAACACAGTAGTTTACAGTATAGTACTGTAAAAACACAGTAGCTTACAGTATAGTACTGTAAATTTACGGTGAAATTTTTACAGTGTAGAAAGGAAATTACTTTTTTTTACGTTTTATATACAGTACATATACAAAAAATATATATATAAAATAATACGTAAAAATATACAGTACAGTATATATATATATATATATATATATATACTGTACTGTATATATATGTATATTATTTTATATATATATTTTATAAATATTTATTTATATTATATATTTATATTTATATTATATTTATTTATTTGTGTTTGTATACACACAATGAAAATGAAAAATCTTAAATGTGATGCACTTATCTTATTTTATTTATAATTATATTTATTATTTATATTTATATATATATATAAATATGTAAAATATTGTATAAAATATAAAATAAGATAAGATTAATTTTTCAAGGTTTTAATTTATTTTAAATATTTTCTTCTTCTATTTAGGATATTTTGTGTCCTGTATTATTATTATAATAATTATTAGTATTATTATTAGTATTATTAGTGTAGTTATTGTTGTGAAGTGAAGGCCTGACTGCAGCCGAGCAGTAATGGCGCTGAGTAAACTCCCATGAGCCTCGGCGGTTTCCTGTAAGCTGAGAGCTAATGGAGCCGCGGCGGCTAATTTATGACAGGATCAACACGGAGGAGGAGAAGAAGAGAGGGATGATGTCTGACAGCTGTAGAGGGAGGAAGAGGGGGAGGAAGAGGAGGTAGAGGGGAGGAAGAGAGGGAGGAAGAAGGGGAGGAAGAGGAGGAAGGAGGGAGGGAGGAGGATAAAAAGGGGAGGAAGAGGAGGCTAAAGAAGGGAGGAAGAGGGGATGAAGAGGAGGAGGAAGAGGAGGAAGAGGAGGAGGAAGAGGAGGAGCAAGAGGGGAGGAAGAGGAGGTAGAGGGGAGGAAGAGAGGGAGGAAGAAGGGGAGGAAGAGGAGGAGGAAGAGAGGGAGGGAGAGAGGGAGGAAGAGGGGGAGGAAGAAGAGGAGGATGAGGGGGAGGAAGCGGAGGATGAAGAGGAGGTAGAGGGGAGGAAGAGAGGGAGGAAGACAGGTAGGAAGGGAGTGAGGAAAAGGGGGAGGAAGAGGGGGAGGAAGCGGAGGATGAAGAGGAGGAGGAAGAGAGGGAGGAAGAGGAGGAGGAACAGGGGAGGAAGCGGAGGATGAAGAGGAGGAGGAAGAGGAGGTAGAGGGGAGGAAGAGGGGGAGGAAGCGGAGTATGAAGAGAGAGGAAGAGGAGGTTGAAGAGAGAGAGGAAGAGGATGAAGAGAGGAAGAGGAGGATGAAGAGAGGGAGGAAGAGGAGGAAGAGGAGGATGAAGAGAGGGAGGAAGATGAGGATGAAGAGAGGGAGGAAGAGGAGGGTGAAGAGAGGGAAATTTCTGTCAATTTATCAACATTTGTGACACTTTCTTAGCTGTGATGACGAAGAATAATAATGTTTCTCTCCCCTCTCTGTCTTCCCCCCCTCCTCCCCCCCCCCCTCTCCCCCCTCCCTCCCCCCTCCAGGGTGTTTAAGAAAGCCAGTCCCAATGGAAAGGTGAGTGATGTTTTCCACTAAATGAACCTGGGGGGGCATTTTAACCTGAAACCCTCAGAGACAATAAATCAATGGCTGTAAAACGGGGGGGTACAGGGGGGGTACGGGGGTGGGGGTACAGTGGTACGGGGGTGGGGGTACAAGGGGGGTACGGGGGGGGGGACCAGATCTTCTCATTGTGAGTTCCCTAAGATATAAAACATGTCTCAGGACATAGATCATCATCACCTGACCAAGACACAGTTATCATTACTATGCTAATGTAGCTAACGTTAGCTTTCAACAATAACAGTCTGTGGATAGCAAAGCCACCACGTGATATATACAGATATATATACCGATATATATATAGATATATATACATATATATATATATATATATATATATATATATATATATATATATATATATATATAGATATATATACAGATATATATATAGATATATATACAGATATATATACGATTTATATATAGATATATATATATACAGATATATATACAGATAGATATATACAGATATATATACAGATATATACAGATATATATATAGATATATACAGATATATATACAGATATATACAGATATATATATATATATATATATATATATATATATATAGATATATACAGATATATATACAGATAGATATATACATATATATATACAGATATATATACAGATAGATATACAGATAGATATATATAGATATATACAGATATATATATATATATATATATATATAGATATATACAGATATATACAGATATGTATACAGATATAGATAGATATATATACAGATATGTATACAGATATATACAGATATATATAGATATATACCGATATATATACAGATATATATACAGATATATACAGATATATATATATACAGATATATATAGATATATACCGATATATATACAGATATATATAGATATACACAGATATATATATACAGACATATACAGATATACATGGATATAAACGGATATACATGGATATATACAGATATATATACATATATATATATAGATATATACAGATATATATAGATATATATACAGATATATATATACAGATATATATATAGATATTTACAGATATACATGGATATATACAGATATACATACAGATATATATATAGATATACATGGATATATACGGATATACATGGATATATACAGATATATACAGATATATATACAGATATATATAGATATATACAGATATATATACAGATATACATGGATATATACAGATATATATACAGATATACATCGATATATACAGATATACATGGATATATACGGATATATATGGATATATACAGATATAGATACAGATATACATGGATATATACAGATA